>JAZKJV010003243.1:0-72216 GCA_037367405.1 Ottelia alismoides | reverse complement strand
TGCCCATCGTGCCCAGCCCCCTTAACACACGCGGGTCTGACCCAGCGTATCATTATTGTTATTATTATCCCGACACATCAAGGCAGACGGCGTCGCAAGCAGGACCAACACCGGCAACACGGTATTAGCATGTTGCAAAAACGCCTCCAACGCGTCCTCGGCACCAGCTGGCGCTTCCGCCGTGTGCACCGTCACGTGCAGCTGTGGCCGAACAGCTCGTAGCAGGGGCTGACCATCCCGCCGGATGACCATTCTGCCTGGATTGCGGCCGTACAACCGCTTGGGTATGGGCGGCATTGCGCATGCGCTTTTGCATGGGCGCTGGAACTATGCAGGCAATGACTTGCGGCCGTGAGCGCGCTGCGCATGGAGAGCGCAATTTCGTACCGGGGCGTATCCGTGCTTGGATCAGGCTCAGAGCATTGGTCAGGGGCGGCCCAGACGACTTGATAACGCGGTTTCGCCTACCCCGCCGTGCTGGTTTCAGGTCGCTGATGCGGGTTGTTCGTATGATGTTAGTGGTTTTGCCTCACATGTATGTGATGGCGATGCTCCAATGCGTCAGCAATCATGTAATACCTGGAAACACTGACGCCCGCCCTTGGTTGTTCGGGCGGCGCCGGCGGAGCATACGTCGGGCGGCTGTGATATTTTGCGTCTTCTCGAGGCCAGCTGGTGTGATTCGGCGGTAGTTGGCATGACTCATAGTGTACGGTGACGAACGGCCCGCAGTGTAAGGGTTTGTTGCGTGGGCTTGCATCGCGCCGCTGTGCCCTGGAGTTTGCAGCTTCTGGCCGCTCAAAGTTGTAGAGCAGGACGGCCGGTGCATCAGGTGTCAACCATCACTGTTGGACGTGCGACCTGTGCCACACTGGTGGAGCAACTGACTAATGCATCATCCAGCATGTACTGGCTGGGGCCGTTGACACTCTCTGGGCCTGCACGGCCGGCTCTGTTTCTTCAGTACGTGTTGAAGGCATGTGAAGCATGTACCAGTGTGTATGGCCGTGTGCCGTCGGCGCAGGGGGTGTCAGTCACCTTTGGGTATGCGTCTATTTGCATGTACTGGAAAATATTCAGTACGTTAATGTGATTACAGAAATCATCAAACGTTAATGCGCCCGTGCGGTTGCTTTGAATCGGCCGGCCGCATATGCAGGCTATGCGCGACGCAACACCGTGGACAAGGGCCGGCTGTTGACCAGTACTGCGGGCTAGTGCTACCGTGTTTTGGTTGGGTGTGGTCGGCCCCCGGGTCGATAGTGCTGGTGCTGCTGGCGTGCGCACACCCCGTGCTTCGTGCCGCGCAGTGTGCAGCGTGCGGCCGTAGATGAGGCCTGCCGGCGCAGAGGGTGTCAACCATGTCTTGCCTTATGTGCAATTGCATGTGTTGGGAACAGCCTGACTGTCGTTTTCCATGTAGAGACTGGCTGGAGACTGGGACCATTGCGATACCATCTGGGCGCGATGGGCTTCGCATTTCCCAGCAGCAGCAGCAGCAGCAGCCTTATAAGGGCGCTGCTTCGAACCGTCCTTGAGCGCCTTAACTCGATTGATACATAATGGCGCGACCGCCGCCGCATGAACCTAACGGAGTTGCATGACGCCGCACAGTACGTGTTGCCGCATAACGTTGAACGAGTCGCTACCGGAGACCGCGCTATTACTATCCTCGACCCCGTCGTAAAATACCTTGCACCGACCGCTTGATGCACTCCTAATGGACGCACCTCTTGATTAGCAGTCATAGCCGCCGCACGCGCGAGAGCCACTAAAAACGAACAATGTCTACGCCCGCGCTGCTCTACGGGGAACTGGTTGAACGCGCAAGGACGTTGATGTTGTAAGCCCCCCGCGCAAGACAGGCGCGGAGCCACAAATGCGTCCCGATCTGCCCATTAACCAATCGTACGATCTAGGGCCCTACACCTACAGCCGTACAACCCGCCCAACCAACACACTCGCCCATGCACGATTGCGCGCGCGCCGCTTCCCTCAAAAAAGCACCATGACGAGGCACACGGCTACAAAAGCACCAAATTACAATCCAACGCACCATCCACAGAAGTGACAAACGCGTCATGAACGTTTGGCGCGCAACCTGGCTTACACCCAGCGGCAAAAGGCGACGCTATACAAGCATTACGACGCGCCACGCCGGCCCTAAGCCACAAGACTCTGCCAAAACAACTCTCGCGCGCAACTTATCACCCCCCTAACACAGCCAAACAGCCAGCAGCTAGCAACCGCGCATCACCTCCTCAAGCCCGCCAAACCGTCCGCCGCACCATCCGCGCCCACCCCAAGCCGCCCGGCCCCAAGTCTCCCGTCAAGCAACAAGCTACACCATGTAAGCCCCAGACAGCGCAGCCCCGCATTTGCACGCTGCACGTTGCACGCACGCATGGCACATGGGTTAAGCCTACTGATGAGCCCCTTGAGCAAGGGCGAAACCGGTCTAGGCTGCTCACACTGGGTATATCCCAGGGCCCTATACACGCACTGCATGCGGCACGTTGCACGCTTGCACTTGCGGTTCCCTCCTGTTGTGCTACGCGCCTGCGGCGCGACCCCTTGCCAGCAACGCTTTCACGCGCGGCCCGGATACTGCTGCACGCGCCTGCGGCGCGACCCCATTTCTGCTTTACGCGCCTGCGGCGCGCCACACCCACGTATAGAAAACCCGATACGCTAGTCCGTGCAGCGTACGCGCGAGCTATAAACGTATTCTTTTACCCGATACTGATCTACGTTTCACGCCCCACGAGCCCGACCTGCGCGCAGTCAGTACTGCAGTACTTGGCATTCCCCGTTTTGGTAAACCAACGCTATCATCACCAACAGCAGCAGCAGCACGTGTCTGCTGTGCCTGTCAACAAATGCCCCCGCGATGAGTACGAAGGCAGGGGTCGGGCGGACCGGTCCGTCAACGTCGCGCTCAATGGCGGTTAGAAGTAACGACCGCCGTACCGTCGAGGTTCGAATCCGCAACACGCGACCACAAGCCGCGGCGGGCCGCCTCCCCGGGTTTTCTTTTCTGTAGGTCTAGGAATAGGAGCCGGGAAGGAAGCACGCGCACTTCGTCAGCTTCACACCTATGCCCGATGGCGGTGTTTCACACTTCCACTTCCAGGCAGGGGCCGCCCGGCACCGCGCCGGCCGAGCCCTGCGCTGCACGCCGAGCCTGCTGCAGGTGGGCAGCTGAGCACGTCAGGCCATAGATCCGGTCCCCCTGGAGCTGCACGGCCGCGTTATGCAGCCATACCGAGCGGCGCTGCGGTGCATGCGGCCAGGCTCATGCTCATCCGCGCTTTACATCCGACGTACGGCAGCCTGCGTGGCAGGACGCATCGCTGGTGCTGTGCTGGTGTGCACTGGAGTTTGGTGCGCATTGCGTACGGACGCAGTACTATTGTCGCGCTGCATGGCGTGACTTGGATGGCATGGGCCCGGCCGCTATTGGCTTGCGCGTCATGGGACGGTCAGCGCAGGCTGTGCGCGTACAGAGAGGTAACAACAGGCCTGCCACAGCGCGCGCTCCGCGTGCTGCGAGAACTCAAGCAAAGGCGCACTTTCTCCTCTACGTCACGCTGCGTTCACTCAGGCAGCTTCTGTGCATCGATGACGGCACCGTCCTTGACCGTCGCTTGGCCGTAGATGGAGCGGTCGGCACCGGTGTCGAGGTCGGCGACGCTGCGTGTTGCGGTGCCGGGCTGGCTTGGGAACATGCAGCGCAGCAGGCTTGCGTCCGCAACCGTCACCTGTGGTGGGGCAGGCGGGCACTGAAGTGGGCGGGATCATGTGGCTGTGTGCGCTGCGCGTATGCCACCGGGGAACGCATCGGGGGGCTTTGCTACACCGTGGGTCATGTCCACCTTTGATTTGCCAATGGTCGGACCGGCCCCTTGATCATGCATGTGCACGCCCGCAGCGGTACACGCTGCGCAGCTGGCTGTAGTGCAGCGTCACGCGCAATGCCGTGCTGACATGCGCTAACTACAAGCTCGCCTGCTTGGCGGCATGCCACCATCTCTTCGCGACAATGCATGAAAAAGGCCGGCATGAAACCTGGAAATGCAGCCCCAAAGAGCTCGAGCAGTAGCAGCACATAGCGCCGCAGCGGCGTCCCTACCGCGCAGATCGAGCTCCCGTGACGTGTCGACCAGCACATCCATGTCCGTGGATGCCGTACGCCACCGTACGGGCTTCCGGTCCTGCTGCGTCAACGGCCACTGTGCCGGCCGCTCCAGCAATGGCGGCGATTGCTGCGTCAGGGGGCTGCTGTGCTGACCGCTCCTGCGGCAGCAGCGGCGGTGCCCTCCTCCTTACTTAGTCCCAATGTGCGTGTGTGCGTCGCAATGGTGACCGTGCTACGCACGATGGCTTGCGGGATGCCATCCAGCTGCCGGTAAGCTGCCAGGACGGCATCGCCCGACAGACGTACGTCCAGGGTGCTGACGTGTCGGAAACCTGCCCGCAATCCAGACGGCCCAATCAGCCACCAGAGCGCCACGCATGTGCGCAGCCGGGACGTCCTTGATCTTCTCGTGGATCTCCTCCAGCGAGCTCTGCGTCAGCAGCGCGACCTGCGTGTTCAGGCAGCACGGCAGCGCACATCAACGGAAAGTGCGGTGCAGTCAGTAACCGATCAGCACAACGTGCATAGCATGCGCTCGCGCAATGCGGGAATTGAGCAGCCGTATCAGCCGCCCCGCCCACACGGAAACTTGTGGCACGACCATGCGTAGAGCCGGTCCTACGTCCAACGGCCATACGCACCATGACGTTTTCAGACAGCTGTGCAGCGGGCGTGGCAGCTGCGCCAGCACCTCGCTCAGCTCCGGGACATGGCCTCTTGCAGCGGATGACCATCACCATGCTCGTGCGCCGCCTCGCCCAGATGCCGTTCCGGGCCGCCGCCCTGCCGTGCCTCCACCGGACGGCACACCATGTAGCGCCGCCCGCTCTACGCACTGCTCCTCCATGAACCTCAGTGGCTGAAGGTGGGGCGGGGCGCTTAGTCACCCCGTCCCCCCCCTGCGGACCAGCGCCTGCCACACTAGTCGCCCCTCCCCCCCCTGCGGACCAGCGCCTGCCACACTAGTCGCCCCCTCCACCCCCCTGCGGACCAGCGCCTGCCCACACTAGTCGCCTCTCCCCCCCTGCGGACCAGCGCGTGCCACACTAGTCGCCCCCTCCACCCCCCTGCGGACCAGCGCCTGCCACACTAGTCGCCTCTCCCCCCCTGCGGACCAGCGCCTGCCACACTAGTCGCCCCCTCCCCCCCCTGCGGACCAGCGCGTGCCACACTAGTCGCCTCTCCCCCCCCTGCGGACCAGCGCCTGCCACACTAGTCGCCCCCTCCCCCCCCTGCGGACCAGCGCGTGCCACACTAGTCGCCTCCACCCCCCTGCGGACCAGCGCCTGCCACACTAGTCGCCCCCTCACCCCCCTGCGGACCAGCGCCTGCCACACTAGTCGCCCCCTCCACCCCCCTGCGGACCAGCGCCTGCCACACTAGTCGCCCCCTCACCCCCCTGCGGACCAGCGCCTGCCACACTAGTCGCCCCCTCCCCCCCCTGCGGACCAGCGCCTGCCACACTAGTCGCCCCCTCCCCCCCCCTGCGGACCAGCGCCTGCCACACTAGTCGCCCCCTCCCCCCCCTGCGGACCAGCGCCTGCCACACTAGTCGCCCCCTCACCCCCCTGCGGACCAGCGCCTGCCACACTAGTCGCCCCCTCCCCCCCCTGCGGACCAGCGCCTGCCACACTAGTCGCCCCCCCCCCCTGCGGGACCAGCGCCTGCCACACTAGTCGCCCCCTCCCCCCCCCTGCGGACCAGCGCCTGCCACACTAGTCGCCCCCTCCCCCCCCCTGCGGACCAGCGCCTGCCACACTAGTCGCCCCCCTCCACCCCCCTGCGGACCAGCGCCTGCCACACTAGTCGCCCCCTCCCCCCCTGCGGACCAGCGCCTGCCACACTAGTCGCCCCCTCCCCCCCCTGCGGACCAGCGCCTGCCACACTAGTCGCCCCCTCCCCCCCCTGCGGACCAGCGCCTGCCACACTAGTCGCCCCCTCACCCCCCTGCGGACCAGCGCCTGCCACACTAGTCGCCCCCCCCCCCTGCTGACCAGCGCCTGCCACACTAGTCGCCCCCTCCACCCCCCTGCGGACCAGCGCCTGCCACACTAGTCGCCCCCTCCCCCCCCCTGCGGACCAGCGCCTGCCACACTAGTCGCCCCCTCCACCCCCCTGCGGACCAGCGCCTGCCACACTAGTCGCCCCCTCCCCCCCCTGCGGACCAGCGCCTGCCACACTAGTCGCCCCCTCCCCCCCCTGCGGACCAGCGCCTGCCACACTAGTCGCCCCCTCCCCCCCTGCGGACCAGCGCCTGCCACACTAGTCGCCCCCTCACCCCCCTGCGGACCAGCGCCTGCCACACTAGTCGCCTCTCCCCCCCTGCGGACCAGCGCGTGCCACACTAGTCGCCCCCTCCACCCCCCTGCGGACCAGCGCCTGCCACACTAGTCGCCTCTCCCCCCCCTGCGGACCAGCGCCTGCCACACTAGTCGCCCCCTCCCCCCCCTGCGGACCAGCGCGTGCCACACTAGTCGCCTCTCCCCCCCTGCGGACCAGCGCCTGCCACACTAGTCGCCCCCTCCCCCCCCTGCGGACCAGCGCGTGCCACACTAGTCGCCTCCACCCCCCTGCGGACCAGCGCCTGCCACACTAGTCGCCCCCTCACCCCCCCTGCGGACCAGCGCCTGCCACACTAGTCGCCCCCTCCACCCCCCTGCGGACCAGCGCCTGCCACACTAGTCGCCCCCTCCCCCCCCTGCGGACCAGCGCCTGCCACACTAGTCGCCCCCTCCCCCCCCTGCGGACCAGCGCCTGCCACACTAGTCGCCCCTCCCCCCCCTGCGGACCAGCGCCTGCCACACTAGTCGCCCCCTCCCCCCCTGCGGACCAGCGCCTGCCACACTAGTCGCCCCCTCACCCCCCTGCGGACCAGCGCCTGCCACACTAGTCGCCCCCTCCCCCCCCTGCGGACCAGCGCCTGCCACACTAGTCGCCCCCCCCCCCTGCGGACCAGCGCCTGCCACACTAGTCGCCCCCTCCACCCCCCTGCGGACCAGCGCCTGCCACACTAGTCGCCCCCTCCCCCCCCTGCGGACCAGCGCCTGCCACACTAGTCGCCCCCTCCACCCCCCTGCGGACCAGCGCCTGCCACACTAGTCGCCCCCTCACCCCCCTGCGGACCAGCGCCTGCCACACTAGTCGCCCCCCCCCCTGCGGACCAGCGCCTGCCACACTAGTCGCCCCCTCCCCCCCTGCGGACCAGCCCCTGCCACACTAGTCGCCCCCTCCCCCCCTGCGGACCAGCGCCTGCCACACTAGTCGCCCCCTCCACCCCCCTGCGGACCAGCGCCTGCCACACTAGTCGCTCCCTCCCCCCCCTGCGGACCAGCGCCTGCCACACTAGTCGCCCCCTCCCCCCCTGCGGACCAGCGCCTGCCACACTAGTCGCCCCCTCCACCCCCCCTGCGGACCAGCGCCTGCCACACTAGTCGCCCCCTCCCCCCCCTGCGACCAGCGCCTGCCACACTAGTCGCCCCCTCCCCCCCCTGCGGACCAGCGCCTGCCACACTAGTCGCCCCCTCCCCCCCTGCGGACCAGCGCCTGCCACACTAGTCGCCCCCTCCACCCCCCTGCGGACCAGCGCCCTGCCACACTAGTCGCCCCCTCCACCCCCCTGCGGACCAGCGCCTGCCACACTAGTCGCCCCTCACCCCCCTGCGGACCAGCGCCTGCACACACGCTCCCCCCCCTGCGGACCAGCGCCTGCCACACTAGTCGCCCCTCCCCCCCTGCGGACCAGCGCCTGCCACACTAGTCGCCCCCTCACCCCCCTGCGGACCAGCGCCTGCCACACTAGTCGCCCCTCCACCCCTGCCCAGGCCTGCCACACTAGTCGCCCCCCCCCCCCCTGCGGACCAGCGCCTGCCACACTAGTCGCCCCCTCCCCCCCTGCGGACCACGCCTGCCACACTAGTCGCCCCCTCCCCCCCCTGCGGACCAGTGCCTGCCACACTAGTCGCCCCCTCCCCCCCCTGCGGACCAGCGCCTGCCACACTAGTCGCCCCCTCCCCCCCCTGCGGACCAGCGCCTGCCACACTAGTCGCCCCCCTCCCCCCCTGCGGACCAGCGCCTGCCACACTAGTCGCCCCCTCCCCCCTGCGGACCAGCGCCTGCCACACTAGTCGCCCCCCCCCCCCTGCTGACCAGCGCCTGCCACACTAGTCGCCCCTCCACCCCTGCGGACCAGCGCCTGCCACACTAGTCGCCCCCTCCCCCCCTGCGGACCAGCGCCTGCCACACTAGTCGCCCCCTCCCCCCCCTGCGGACCAGCGCCTGCCACACTAGTCGCCCCCTCCCCCCCCTGCGGACCAGCGCCTGCCACACTAGTCGCCCCCTCCCCCCCCTGCGGACCAGCGCCTGCCACACTAGTCGCCCCTCCCCCCCCTGCGGACCAGCGCCTGCCACACTAGTCGCCCCCTCCCCCCCTGCGGACCAGCGCCTGCCACACTAGTCGCCCCTCCCCCCCCTGCGGACCAGCGCCTGCCACACTAGTCGCCCCCTCCCCCCTGCGGACCAGCGCCTGCCACACTAGTCGCCCCCACCCTGCGGACCAGCGCCTGCCACACTAGTCGCCCCCTCCCCCCCCCTGCGGACCAGCGCCTGCCACACTAGTCGCCCCCTCCCCCCCCCTGCGGACCAGCGCCTGCCACACTAGTCGCCCCCTCCCCCCCCTGCGGACCAGCGCCTGCCACACTAGTCGCCCCCTCCCCCCCTGCGGACCAGCGCCTGCCACACTAGTCGCCCCCTCCACCCCCCTGCGGACCAGCGCCTGCCACACTAGTCGCCCCCTCCCCCCCCTGCGGACCAGCGCCTGCCACACTAGTCGCCCCCTCCCCCCCCTGCGGACCAGCGCCTGCCACACTAGTCGCCCCCTCCCCCCCTGCGGACCAGCGCCTGCCACACTAGTCGCCCCCTCCCCCCCCTGCGGACCAGCGCCTGCCACACTAGTCGCCCCCTCCACCCCCCTGCGGACCAGCGCCTGCCACACTAGTCGCCCCCTCCACCCCCCTGCGGACCAGCGCCTGCCACACTAGTCGCCCCCTCCCCCCCCTGCGGACCAGCGCCTGCCACACTAGTCGCCCCCTCCCCCCCTGCGGACCAGCGCCTGCCACACTAGTCGCCCCTCCCCCCCCTGCGGACCAGCGCCTGCCACACTAGTCGCCCCCTCCACCCCCTGCGGACCAGCGCCTGCCACACTAGTCGCCCCCTCCCCCCCCTGCGGACCAGCGCCTGCCACACTAGTGCTCCCCCTCCCCCCCCTGCGGACCACGCCTGCCACTCGCCCTCCCCCCCTGCGGACCAGCGCCTGCCACACTAGTCGCCCCCTCCCCCCTGCGGACCAGCGCCTGCCACACTAGTCGCCCCCTCACCCCCCCTGCGGACCAGCGCCTGCCACACTAGTCGCCCCCTCCACCCCCTGCGGACCAGCGCCTGCCACACTAGTCGCCCCCTCCCCCCCCTGCGGACCAGCGCCTGCCACACTAGTCGCCCCTCCCCCCCCTGCGGACCAGCGCCTGCCACACTAGTCGCCCCTCACCCCCCTGCGACCAGCGCCTGCCACACTAGTCGCCCCCTCCCCCCCTGCGGACCAGCGCCTGCCACACTAGTCGCCCCCTCCCCCCCCTGCGGACCAGCGCCTGCCACACTAGTCGCCCCCTCCCCCCCCTGCGGACCAGCGCCTGCCACACTAGTCGCCCCCTCACCCCCCTGCGGACCAGCGCCTGCCACACTAGTCACCCCCTCCCCCCCCTGCGGACCAGCGCCTGCCACACTAGTCGCCCCCCCCCTGCGGACCAGCGCCTGCCACACTAGTCGCCCCCTCCACCCCCCTGCGGACCAGCGCCTGCCACACTAGTCGCCCCCTCCCCCCCCCTGCGGACCAGCGCCTGCCACACTAGTCGCCCCCTCCACCCCCCTGCGGACCAGCGCCTGCCACACTAGTCGCCCCCTCCCCCCCCTGCGGACCAGCGCCTGCCACACTAGTCGCCCCCTCCCCCCCTGCGGACCAGCGCCTGCCACACTAGTCGCCCCCTCCCCCCCCTGCGGACCAGCCCCTGCCACACTAGTCGCCCCCTCCCCCCCTGCGGACCAGCGCCTGCCACACTAGTCGCCCCCTCCACCCCCCTGCGGACCAGCGCCTGCCACACTAGTCGCTCCCTCCCCCCCCTGCGGACCAGCGCCTGCCACACTAGTCGCCCCCTCCCCCCCCCTGCGGACCAGCGCCTGCCAAACTAGTCGCCCCCTCCACCCCCCTGCGGACCAGCGCCTGCCACACTAGTCGCCCCCTCCCCCCCCTGCGGACCAGCGCCTGCCACACTAGTCGCCCCCTCCCCCCCTGCGGACCAGCGCCTGCCACACTAGTCGCCCCCTCCCCCCCCTGCGGACCAGCGCCTGCCACACTAGTCGCCCCCTCCCCCCCTGCGGACCAGCGCCTGCCACACTAGTCGCCCCCTCCACCCCCCTGCGGACCAGCGCCTGCCACACTAGTCGCCCCCTCACCCCCCTGCGGACCAGCGCCTGCCACACTAGTCGCCCCCTCCCCCCTGCGGACCAGCGCCTGCCACACTAGTCGCCCCCTCCCCCCCTGCGGACCAGCGCCTGCCACACTAGTCGCCCCCTCACCCCCCCTGCGGACCAGCGCCTGCCACACTAGTCGCCCCCTCCACCCCCCTGCGGACCAGCGCCTGCCACACTAGTCGCCCCCTCACCCCTGCGGACCAGCGCCTGCCACACTAGTCGCCCCCTCCCCCCCCTGCGGACCAGCGCCTGCCACACTAGTCGCCCCTCCCCCCCCTGCGGACCAGTGCCTGCCACACTAGTCGCCCCCTCCCCCCCTGCGGACCAGCGCCTGCCACACTAGTCGCCCCCTCCACCCCCCCTGCGGACCAGCGCCTGCCACACTAGTCGCCCCCTCCCCCCCTGCGGACCAGCGCCTGCCACACTAGTCGCCCCCTCACCCCCCTGCGGACCAGCGCCTGCCACACTAGTCGCCCCCTCCCCCCCCTGCGGACCAGCGCCTGCCACACTAGTCGCCCCCCCCCCCTGCGGACCAGCGCCTGCCACACTAGTCGCCCCCTCCACCCCCCTGCGGACCAGCGCCTGCCACACTAGTCGCCCCCTCCCCCCCCTGCGGACCAGCGCCTGCCACACTAGTCGCCCCCTCCCCCCCCTGCGGACCAGCGCCTGCCACACTAGTCGCCCCCTCACCCCCCTGCGGACCAGCGCCTGCCACACTAGTCGCCCCCTCACCCCCCTGCGGACCAGCGCCTGCCACACTAGTCGCCCCCTCCCCCCCTGCGGACCAGCGCCTGCCACACTAGTCGCCCCTCCCCCCCCCTGCGGACCAGCGCCTGCCACACTAGTCGCCCCCTCACCCCCCCTGCGGACCAGCGCCTGCCACACTAGTCGCCCCCTCCCCCCCTGCGGACCAGCGCCTGCCACACTAGTCGCCCCCTCACCCCCCCTGCGGACCAGCGCCTGCCACACTAGTCGCCCCCTCACCCCCCCTGCGGACCAGCGCCTGCCACACTAGTCGCCCCCTTCCCCCCCTGCGGACCAGCGCCTGCCACACTAGCTCCCCGTCCCCCCCTGCGGACCAGCGCCTGCCACACTAGTCGCCCCCTCCCCCCCCTGCGGACCAGCGCCTGCCACACTAGTCGCCCCCTCCACCCCCCTGCGGACCAGCGCCTGCCACACTAGTCGCCCCCTCACCCCCCCTGCGGACCAGCGCCTACCACACTAGTCGCCTCTCCCCCCCCTGCGGACCAGCGCCTGCCACACTAGTCGCCCCCTCCCCCCCTGCGGACCAGCGCCTGCCACACTAGTCGCCCCCTCACCCCCCTGCGGACCAGCGCCTGCCACACTAGTCGCCCCCTCCACCCCCCTGCGGACCAGCGCCTGCCACACTAGTCGCCCCCTCACCCCCCTGCGGACCAGCGCCTACCACACTAGTCGCCCCCTCCACCCCCCCTGCGGACCAGCGCCTGCCACACTAGTCGCCCCCCCCTGCGGACCAGCGCCTGCCACACTAGTCGCCCCCCCCCCTGCGGACCAGCGCCTGCCACACTAGTCGCCCCCCCCCCCCCTGCGGACCAGCGCCTGCCACACTAGTCGCCCCCCCCCTGCGGACCAGCGCCTGCCACACTAGTCGCCCCCCCCCCCTGCGGACCAGCGCCTGCCACACTAGTCGCCCCCTCCCCCCCTGCGGACCAGCGCCTGCCACACTAGTCGCCCCCTCACCCCCCCTGCGGACCAGCGCCTGCCACACTAGTCGCCCCCTCACCCCCCCTGCGGACCAGCGCCTGCCACACTAGTCGCCCCCTCCCCCTGCGGACCAGCGCCTGCCACACTAGTCGCCCCCTCACCCCCCCTGCGGACCAGCGCCTGCCACACTAGTCGCCCCCCCCTGCGGACCAGCGCCTGCCACACTAGTCGCCCCCTCCACCCCCTGCGGACCAGCGCCTGCCACACTAGTCGCCCCCCCCCCCTGCGGACAGCGCCTGCCACACTAGTCGCCCCCCCCTGCGGACCAGCGCCTGCCACACTAGTCGCCCCCCCCCCTGCGGACCAGCGCCTGCCACACTAGTCGCCCCCCCCCCCCCTGCGGACCAGCGCCTGCCACACTAGTCGCCCCCCCCCCTGCGGACCAGCGCCTGCCACACTAGTCGCCCCCTCACCCCCCCTGCGGACCAGCGCCTGCCACACTAGTCGCCCCCTCCACCCACCTGCGGACCAGCGCCTGCCACACTAGTCGCCCCCTCCACCCCCCCTGCGGACCAGCGCCTGCCACACTAGTCGCCCCCTCCACCCCCTGCGACCAGCGCCTGCCACACTAGTCGCCCCCTCACCCCCCTGCGGACCAGCGCCTGCCACACTAGTCGCCCCCTCCCCCCCCTGCGGACCAGCGCCTGCCACACTAGTCGCCCCCTCCCCCCCCTGCGGACCAGCGCCTGCCACACTAGTCGCCCCCTCCCCCCCCTGCGGACCAGCGCCTGCCACACTAGTCGCCCCCTCCACCCCCCTGCGGACCAGCGCCTGCCACACTAGTCGCCCCCTCCCCCCCTGCGGACCAGCGCCTGCCACACTAGTCGCCCCCTCCCCCCCCTGCGGACCAGCGCCTGCCACACTAGTCGCCCCCTCCCCCCCTGCGGACCAGCGCCTGCCACACTAGTCGCCCCCTCCACCCCCCTGCGGACCAGCGCCTGCCACACTAGTCGCCCCCTCCACCCCCCTGCGGACCAGCGCCTGCCACACTAGTCGCCCCCTCCCCCCCTGCGGACCAGCGCCTGCCACACTAGTCGCCCCCTCCCCCCCCCTGCGGACCAGCGCCTGCCACACTAGTCGCCCCCTCCCCCCCTGCGGACCAGCGCCTGCCACACTAGTCGCCCCCTCCACCCCCTGCGGACCAGCGCCTGCCACACTAGTCGCCCCCTCCCCCCCTGCGGACCAGCGCCTGCCACACTAGTCGCCCCCTCCACCCCCCTGCGGACCAGCGCCTGCCACACTAGTCGCCCCCTCCACCCCCCTGCGGACCAGCGCCTGCCACACTAGTCGCCCCCTCCCCCCCTGCGGACCAGCGCCTGCCACACTAGTCGCCCCTCCCCCCCTGCGGACCAGCGCCTGCCACACTAGTCGCCCCCTCCACCCCCCTGCGGACCAGCGCCTGCCACACTAGTCGCCCCCTCCCCCCCCTGCGGACCAGCGCCTGCCACACTAGTCGCCCCCTCCCCCCCCTGCGGACCAGCGCCTGCCACACTAGTCGCCCCCTCCCCCCCTGCGGACCAGCGCCTGCCACACTAGTCGCCCCCTCCACCCCCCCTGCGGACCAGCGCCTGCCACACTAGTCGCCCCCTCCCCCCCCTGCGGACCAGCGCGTGCCACACTAGTCGCCCCCTCCCCCCCCTGCGGACCAGCGCCTGCCACACTAGTCGCCCCCTCCCCCCCCTGCGGACCAGCGCGTGCCACACTAGTCGCCCCCTCCCCCCCCCTGCGGACCAGCGCCTGCCACACTAGTCGCCCCCTCCCCCCCCTGCGGACCAGCGCCTGCCACACTAGTCGCCCCCTCCCCCCCCCCTGCGGACCAGCGCGTGCCACACTAGTCGCCCCCTCCCCCCCTGCGGACCAGCGCCTGCCACACTAGTCGCCCCCTCCACCCCCACTGCGGACCAGCGCCTGCCACACTAGTCGCCCCCTCCCCCCCACTGCGGACCAGCGCCTGCCACACTAGTCGCCCCCTCCCCCCCTGCGGACCAGCGCCTGCCACACTAGTCGCCCCCTCCCCCCCCTGCGGACCAGCGCGTGCCACACTAGTCGCCCCCTCACCCCCCTGCGGACCAGCGCCTGCCACACTAGTCGCCCCCTCCACCCCCCTGCGGACCAGCGCCTGCCACACTAGTCGCCCCCTCCACCCCCCCTGCGGACAGCGCCTGCCACACTAGTCGCCCCCTCCACCCCCCCTGCGGACCAGCGCCTGCCACACTAGTCGCCTCTCCCCCCCCCTGCGGACCAGCGCGTGCCACACTAGTCGCCCCCTCCACCCCCCTGCGGACCAGCGCCTGCCACACTAGTCGCCCCCTCCACCCCCCCTGCGGACCAGCGCCTGCCACACTAGTCGCCCCCTCCACCCCCCCTGCGGACCAGCGCCTGCCACACTAGTCGCCCCCTCCCCCCCCTGCGGACCAGCGCCTGCCACACTAGTCGCCCCCTCCCCCCCCTGCGGACCAGCGCCTGCCACACTAGTCGCCCCCTCCCCCCCCTGCGGACCAGCGCCTGCCACACTAGTCGCCCCCTCCCCCCCCCCTGCGGACCAGCGCCTGCCACACTAGTCGGCCCCCTCCCCCCCCTGCGGACCAGCGCCTGCCACACTAGTCGCCCCCTCACCCCCCCTGCGGACCAGCGCGTGCCACACTAGTCGCCCCCTCCCCCCCCTGCGGACCAGCGCCTGCCACACTAGTCGCCCCCTCCACCCCCCCTGCGGACCAGCGCCTGCCACACTAGTCGCCCCCTCCACCCCCCCTGCGGACCAGCGCCTGCCACACTAGTCGCCTCTCCCCCCCCTGCGGACCAGCGCCTGCCCACACTAGTCGCCCCCTCCACCCCCCTGCGGACCAGCGCCTGCCACACTAGTCGCCCCCTCCACCCCCTGCGGACCAGCGCCTGCCACACTAGTCGCCTCTCCCCCCCCTGCGGACCAGCGCCTGCCACACCTAGTCGCCCCCTCCACCCCCCTGCGGACCAGCGCCTGCCACACTAGTCGCCCCCTCACCCCCCCTGCGGACCAGCGCCTGCCACACTAGTCGCCCCTCCCCCCCTGCGGACCAGCGCCTGCCACACTAGTCGCCCCCTCCCCCCCTGCGGACCAGCGCGTGCCACACTAGTCGCCTCCTCACCCCCCCTGCGGACCAGCGCCTGCCACACTAGTCGCCCCCTCTCCCCCCAAAGGTCCGAGTTGGCCGGGACTCATAGTGCTAATGTCATTGGTGACATCGCTATGGATCGGGAGGTTGCGAGTTCAAATCCTTGAACCTGCAACTTTCTACTTGCGGGGGGAAATGCCGTCCTGGGCATAGCTGACCACCCTTAGAGGCGGGGGCTATGCTGCCAACCAGGCGGAGCGAGTGGGCGGAGCGGAGCATGCCCGTAGCCGGATCAAGCCGAACATGCCGGCGCCATGACCGAGAGCATGGAAAAGGATGGTGCCAGGCGGATTTGTAAAGCCGCAGAGCCCTGCTGACGGCTCATCACCTCTGGCCCCTTAACACACGCGGGTATGACCCAAGCGTAACGTTTCCCCCTTTTTCGCCCCCTCTCCCCCCTGCGGACCAGCGCGTGCCACACTAGTCGCCCCCTCCCCCCCCTGCGGACCAGCGCGTGCCACACTAGTCGCCCCCTCCCCCCCTGCGGACCAGCGCGTGCCACACTAGTCGCCCCCTCCCCCCCTGCGGACCAGCGCCTGCCACACTAGTCGCCCCCTCCACCCCCCTGCGGACCCTGTGCCCGCAGGTCCGTTCCGATGAAGCCCTCCGGAGACGGCTGCACCATCCCATGAGCTGGGCCCGGGGTCCTGCAGGTGGGCCACAGCATCGGTGAGGCCCAGGACCTTCATCCACAGCTGGCCGCCGTTGCGCCACACGAAGGAGCTGCTTCTGCGCAACAACAGCAGCGGTGCAGCACACCCGCAGCAGCGGGCATGCCCAGCGCTACCGTAGAAGGTAGCTCCAACGTCCACGTCGACAAGCAGGTGCGGCCAGCGCAGAGAAGGCACGGCTGTGGGACCCTCAAGCACACACTATTGAAGCTCCCCCCCCACACACACACACACATACCTTCTGTTGAGCTTGTATGCATCGATTTGACGCCGGGGCCGGCCGCGGCGAAACTTGCATGGTTGCTGCCCATAAAAATAACAATACTTTTACGCATCGGTCCAACCGGCATGTGTTTTAGCTGCCGGGTCGCACGAGCATGTCCGCGAGATAACCGGTTCTTAACATCTGCAGCAGGGGGGCTGCGCCTGATGACAGACAGCAACCACCAACAGACGTGCCAAAAATCTCTCGACCCCTATGGGGATCCAACCCGAGACCTCTCGCATGCCAGCCACCTCCACGAAACTTATGTCGTGGCAAGGCCTCGTCCAGTTTTTCCATCCACTGGCGGGAGATAGGGTTGCTGCCCAGCAGGCAGCGCAGGTGGGCACGAGCAGGCTGGGTTGCATGCCGCGTGCCACCTTGACGAAGCAGTGGCATCCGCCAAGGGCCCATGGATGGTATAGTAGCTTTGAGGCTCGATCTGAGGCGAATCTTAGTAGTCGGCGGCCATCCATCAACTCTGGGACTACTGGGACTGCACTCACGGAGTGCTGAAATTGTTGCGCTGGCATGCTCGTACCGACCGTGCATGCATGCAACGAAGCTCGCGCCAACCGGCGACCCACGCACACACTTCTATGCAAGGGCAGCAAAGCAAACCTACAGTAGTAACAGAGCCGCGTGTCTGTGCACGTGTACGATGCACGTGTACTTCGATAGCGGAACAGACACAAGCGTCTGTACGCATGTAACAGCAGCACTTCACTTTACGGCAATAAAGGAGCGGGCTACAGCGAGCAAAGATGTTAGGCGGAACGCTTTCGTCCTACGCTCGCTTCAATACGCGGCTTAAGTTGCTGGCAACCTCCTGCTGCTCCCGCAGGCTATGCGCATCCCGACCTCAACGTTGAAGGCGGGGCGGGCCGTACGCATGTATGCACCATCTCACAGCATGGGAAGCATAGCACCTCACTCAGCTCAGCTTACCAACAAGGTAGCCGCCTGGCGCCAACACACGATATATACAGTGAACAACCACGAACTCGACGGCAAAGAGCGGAAAGCCCCAACTTGGTGCACACATGGTGGCGCGTATACGTACGCGCTGGCCGTTCGCTATAAGGTGCCAGCAAATCAATCCTGGCATTGGCCCACACCTACGTGCTGCCAGTGACGACTCAAAGGGCCATCCATCAAGCCTGTAACGTAACGTAACGCAGCTACCCTACAGCCGGCAACTTCCAACCAGGAGGCACGACTGCGTGCATCAATGCATGAGTACGTACACACGCGACGCCGGGCACCAAATATGTACCGCGTGTAGTATGGACAACACTAGGCAAAGGAGCGTTCATAGACTGCAGCGTTCGAGATCCGTTCGAAGCAACGCTCTAAGCAATCAAACGAACGTTTCAGGCAGCATCGTTCGGCGAAGACACGGTGCCGTTGTGGCACGCGAACTGCAGCCCTAGTATGTACTTCATGCACGCGCCGCTGGTGTACAGCGCTGACATGATCAGCAATCGCTGTCGGCACACAACGTACGTACGTACCCGCGCGTATACCCGCGGCTGTCCAAGAAGCTGCCTCCGCGTACATGCCGAACAACAACCAGCGCAGCAATGGGTAGCGGCTCCTGCCTGCACCCAGTAGCTGCTATGCAATGCTGTTGGATGCCGCGCAGCAGGCGGTGCATCCTTTGCTGCTACACCATGGCACAGCAGTAGCAATGCCTTGAGGGCCGGCAAGAGAGATGCGACTTTTGCAACGGTTGGTGGTCACACGCTCGGCCATACACACCGACGCGTTGGAGAGCAGTGGCATCTCAGTAACGCCCAATGCAGCAGGGCCTCACATACATACACAGCTGAGCCTATGCATGACTCGGGTGTGGCCACGCTGGCCGAAGTGGTGGAAGGTCGGTGGGGCGGCGTGAATAGCTGTGAATGTGGGCCATCCCCGCCTGCCGTCACCTTGGCACGCCTCCTCGCCACGTACATGTACAATACGACGGCAATCAGCACGGTCAGCAGCGCGCCTGTTGCGGCCGCTGCAGCGACCACCACTCCCTTGGGCACGCCACCGCCACTAGCCGTCGGAGGGGCTAGCTGCGCTGCTGCGCGGCCTCGGGAGGCAGCGGCGCGCCCGCCTCCCCGGGCTCCGGGGCCTGCTGCTGGGTATCCACGCCTCGGGCTGTGCTGTTCCTTGCCGGCGGGCTGTAGCGTACGGCGGCCCAGAGTTTGCGCATGAGGGAGGCCCCAAGGGGGGGGGAGGCAGCGCGGCAGCTTGACACAGCGGTTGTCCGAACACGTGCGGACAAACGTTCAAGGACCTTGCGCGCATCACACACCCACGTTGATATGTCCGCCAGGGCAGACTTTTCCGCTCGCAACACGGCAAAGTGCTGTTGCGGCGATACACGCCACAAGCCACACAGTCATTTGATGCCTGTCACTCTGCGGATGAAAGCCGAAACCCTCACGAGTGCTATTGCTTGTGCCATGCATCTGGCGTGAGCGCAGCCTGCACGTGCTTGGCGCAAGCGCATCATCGATTGACAGCCGTGAGGATTGAAACACAACAAAAAGCACCCGGATGGGGTGGGTGTATCCGAGCCACAATCTCAGGTCTAAGTAAAAGTACGCTCAGTAGTAGGAAGCTGTGGCCCCAGCCCCGCACCTTGGGGGAGGCGGGCCAGGGCTTGGCGATGGTGGGTCTGGGCTGGGAGGACGCGGCGGGGCAGGGCTAGGTGGCAAGGGAGGAGCTGGGCTGGGGGGTGGAGGCGGCTCTGGGCTGGGCGGTGGAGGCGGCCCTGGGCTGGGGGGTGGAGGTGGTTCAGGGCTGGGAGGAGGAGGGGGTGGGAGGGGAGGCGGTGGTTTAGGGCTGGGAGGCGGTGGTTTGGGGCGGAGGCGGCAGAGGTGGAGGCCCTAGGTGGGCTAGGGGAGGGGGCGGGCGGTTTGGGACTTGGCGGGCTCGGAGGCGATGGTGGGGGGCGCGGGGAGGGCCTCGGGGGCCTGGGCGACGGTGGTGTTGGAGGCGGGCTGCAGGCATGATGTCCCAACGGAGCGGAGAAAGGTCGTGAAACGCTACGCTGGGGTCGAGTCCCGCGTGTGTGTGTGTGAAGGGACGGAGTTAGTCGCGTTGCAGCCGTTCAACTGCCAGGGCCCGGCACCAGGCGCCAACGGACCTGGCCGGGGCAAAGCCGCTTTGCCCAGGCCCTGCGTTCATGCGGCAACCGCCAGGTCTATTCCTCCGGAAGCCTGGCCCTCAAGACCCTGTATGCCCCTGGGCACACCTTTCGTCAGCCAGCACCGGAAGGCAACCGAGGCGAGCGAGGCTCGTACCCGGGACCTTCCGGGAGACAGAAGCTACTGGCATTTTGCATGTGGCTGCATACATGACAAACTGCGATACCTGTAATACCTGTGCACGTTGAGCTCGCCCGCAAACGTGCACAGACGCCAAAAAACCTTAATGCCGCAAGTATGCTTCCACAAACCAAAGTCTGGGCGGAGTAAACGGCACCCCCCCCCAAGTAAACGGTTCGCAGCTGATGACGTGGTCTCCTCTGCCTCGGTGCATTGATATGACACGACGCTGCACGACAAGGCGCTTACGTCGGCGAGGGTGGTGGTGGTGATGGACTGCGGGCAAAAGAAGCAGCCGTGGCAGACATAAATAGACAGGCACAGCCAGGATCAAGCATGTGAAAGAAGTTCCTGCTCGTTCCTTTTCGGTGGGTCGGTGCGAATCGTACGCTGGCTATTATGAAGTCATCCTCGTCCCCCGTACGAACCAACCAGCCGGCACCCTACGCACTTAGTTACGTATGTAGCGATATGTTGCTTCATGCGCCCATCCACTTTGCAGCGCCTAGGTATGCTTGTGTACTGACGAAAGGAACGAGGTGTGGCACCCACTACTAGTCGAGCACTTAGTTGTACTACTAATCGCACGCTTATTCGAACTACAGGTTGCGCAAAAACTAACAATAATAATGACAACAATAATAACAATAACAATGATAACAATAACAAACATAGTAAATAATACATAATAATAACAACATTATGCATCGGTCAAACCGGCGTGTGTTTTGGCTGCCGGGTCGCACGAGCGTGTCCGTGACATTACCGGTTCTTAACGTCTGCAGCAGGGGGGCTGCGCCTGATGACAGGCAAGGCTTGCGGGCGTCCTACCTTGGCGGAGGAGGCGGGGGGCTCGGATGGGGCGGCTCTGGGTTGGGCGGGGGCGGCGCAGGGCTGGGCGGCAATGGCGGCGACAGGCTTGGTGGGGGTGGGGTGGGGCTGGGAGGTGGTGGCTTTGGGCTGGGCGGTCTTGGAGGAGGCCGGGGCGGGCTGGGAGAGGGAGGAGGGGGCCTGGGGCTGGGTGGCGGGCGCGGCGGCGATAAAGGTGGGCGTGGGGAGGGCCTCGGGGGCTTGGGCGACGGCGGGCTTGGAGGCGGTCTGCAGGCATTGGCCCGATCAATTGACATCCCCCGTCCATCAAGCCCTCAGCAACATGGGCGGCGTAAACCTGAAGCCGCTGATCGCAACGCAACGATCATTGCACGAGCAAGGGCGGGGCACTTGCTCGTTGACGCGAACACCATCGCCATACCTGTATGTGCTGCCGATGCATCCGCAAACGCAGTGCCTCGATGCAGATGGGGCGAAAGAAGACGCTTAGAAGCACCAGCTAGTGGCGGTGCACGGTGAAACACCGTCCAGCGGCGGTGCACAGTGAAACTAGGTGTCGTACAGTCGAAGTTAGAAAACCTTGCAAGACATCAAAGACTGACGGGTGGTGGGGTATCCGTCTGGAGCTAGAGACCAGCGTGCAGGCCATACCGCGGGCCTCGGCTAGTGCCGTCGGTTGCCTTACTCTGCACATCGCAAGCGACGGCTCTTATTGCACATGTATGCTACAGGCTGCGCCATTATTACGCGGGGCGGTGTTACGCGTGTGGGGGCTCCGCGGCTACTGACCTCGGCGATTGCGGTGGCGGTGGCGGGCTGCATGCAGCAATACATACATGGCGCATTGCCGAGTTATTGGCAAAATGACTTGGCCGCGGTCAGGGCTTCTTACGGGTAAACCAGTAATGGGACAGACCACATTACACCCGTAACAACGTATGTGTGCGGTGAAGGGCTGCAGTGACGTCGCGCCTGATCTTGGGGCATGAACCGCGACACCCCCTAAGAGCGCGCGTCTCGCTACGGAAGTGAGCGCACGGCAGAACGGCGGTAGACAGGTCCGTGCCAATGCAAGACATAGAGTTGACATCCTGACTGACACATGTAACATTGACACCCTGACACATGTAACATCAATCTTACAACGTGGCCGCGCTGCGGCGCGTTTGCGTAAGTGCACAACATTGAATGCATCGGCAATTGAACGTATCGGCAAAGTTGATTGCTTGCCAACCTGGGCGAGGGGGGTGCAGGGCTTGGTGGCGGTGGGTCGGGGCTGGGCGGTGGGGGTGGCGGTGGGTGGGGGCTGGGTGGTGGCGGCGAGGGGCTGGGAGGTGGTGGCTTGGGGCTTGGAGGGCGTGGCGGTGGCCGTGGCGGACTTGGAAAAGGGGGCGGAGGCCGTGGGCTAGGCGGCTGCGGCGGTGGAGTGGGCGGCGATGGGAGTGGCCTAGGGGATGGTCGAGGGGGCTTGGGGGGCTGCGGGCTGAGCGGAGGACTGCGCTCAACAGGGGCGACGAGCACACAGGGCCACGTGGCCCACAGCTGGCATCCTTCACGTGCAGCATGCAAACTACATGCACACGGCACACTACACGCAGGAGCTTCGCCCATGTTCACAGCATATGAATGCACACAACTTTGCAGCAAGGGGAATAGGCACACAGCCTAGCTACCTACCTCGGGGAGGGTGGTGGTTGTGACGGACTGCAGGGGGAACGAGGGCACCCCACCGAGGGGGGCAAGAAGGGTTGGCTGTGGTGAGGGCAAGAAGCGTAACATGTGACACTTAAGTGTACTCTGAAATGCTGCATCGAACGCATGCATGTACTGCGTATCGGCGCCCGCCTTCAAGCACCATCCACACCGATGCCGCAAGTCTGCCACGGGCGCAGGAGCCTTCGCCGTCGTGGCAAAGCTTTTGTGTAGGTACAGGTACGGCCAGGCACGTACGACAAGACGAGGCATGGACTGACAACTCTGTTGCAGCGAAGCAATGGTCATTATAGTCAATCCGTGCATCTGGACGGAACGGCGTGGTCTGTCGAGGAAGTCGATGATGTGAGGGTGCACGATAGACATGCATGGACACCTTTGATCTCCGGCTTTCACTTTTCAGTGCATGCCAACGTGCCTTGGTGGAGGAGGGGTTGGGCTGGGCGATGGAGGATCTGGGCTAGGCGGCGGTGGGTTTTGCGGGGGCGGGCTCGGGTTAGGTGGCGGGGCGGGGCCAGGCGGCCGCGGCGGTGGCGGGGACGGGCTAGGAGGTGGCGGCGGTTCCGGACTGGGCGGCAGGGGCGGGTTGCTGTTACGCACAGTAGGCGGCGACTGGGAGCTGGGCGGGATGGGCGGGCTCGGGGGTGGCGGGCAAGGCGTGCACAAGACGCTGACAACAAGGTAGGCGCACCGCCTACCTAGCTGCGTTGTGTTGCTCGTCCGGCCAAACAGCGCCGATCCACGGCATGTGGCGCACTCCTGCAGTCGGCACCAGGAACAAGCCAAGGCAGGCACCAAGCATTGCGCATCGCCAGCAAAACCAAAACAGCACGGCGTCCTGCGGGAGTAGTCTTCAGCAGTGGACCTGCGGACCATGGTTCGAACATTGAAACCAGAGGCCGGTTTGCAAACACCCAGAAGCTTTCGCTGGTCCGCAGATAGAGGCTGCAGGTGATGCCGCAAAACACTTGCACGGCACGGACAACAGCAGCACTGCGGTGCGGTAGGGGTTCGCCCCGTGAGCAGCGTGCAGCATAAGGGTTTGCACGCCCCCACCACCACCACCACCCCGGTCCGCCACCATCAGCTCAGACCCCCACCCCCGTCCCCACCCGTATCTACCCACCCACCTGGATGTTTCCGTCAGCCTGAACCCATAGGTACAGCGTGGTTGGGTTGGGGCTGGGCGCAGTAGTCCAGGTCCGGCAGGTCCAAGACCAGGCTGCCCGTGCCGGACGTGCAGTTGATGCTAGCGCCGTAGGTGAAATTGCGGACGATGGCGGGGCAGAAGGCCGGGGCGGAGTCCAGGAACTGTGCGCGCAGGTTCGTCTGGACGTACGCAAAGAAGTAGGCGCTCATCGTAGCTTTGACGAGCAGCTGCATCTGGCCGTACGTTGTGACCGTCACGTTGCCCCACACCGAGAAGTCGCGGCTGGACACCAGGTCGCCGCCGCCGCTGGCGGTGATGCAGGGACCGCCGGGGGGCGGCGAGGGGCGTGGCGGCGGCGGCGAGGGGGAAGGGGGCAGCGGCGGCGGCGCCGGCGGTGGCGGCGGCGGCGACGGGGGCGGCGGCACGCAAACTCGGGCGCAGCTGAGCTGGACCGGGATGTAGGCGCATGAGGCGAGGGTGGTGTCCGGGTTGGCTTTGGATCCACCCCCAGATCGACTCGCCGTTGTCCTTGCATACCGGCACGAAATTGGGGCCCAGGTCCTGTGACGGTTAAAAAACATCACACATTGACCACAGCAGCAGTGTGTGAAGCGGGCCCCGGAGCTGTGCACAAAGCCCGGTTGCGTAGGCTAGTGATACAGCGGTTCGTATTGCGGCGCCACAAGCAAGATGCCATAAGCACCTTGCCTGGCAGGGACACGCTTGTGAGCGCCGCTGCCAGGAGAATGAGTGCACGACGCAGTCACCGCTATGCCATAGGCCTCGCTCAATGCTTCCTTGGCAGCGTGGGAGCTGTCATTACAAAGCCTTGCCCGAATAATGGCCCCCTTGCACCACTTTGTGTGCAGCTAACCAGCAGACGCGACAGACATGACCTGCCCCCGTCGGATGGACAGAGTCACAACACACACAACACACCAGCCAGCAAACCTTACCGAGTAAGCGCCGTCCACATTCACCCACAGGTAGATGGTGGTGGCTGCGCCAGTGGTGCAGCTGTACCAGTCCGGGCTTATCTCCACGATGACCGTCCGGAAGCGAACGCCGCACGATGGAGCATCGGTGCCGTACGGAAACTGGCCCTGGAGCGGGCAGCTGGTGGGCAGCACGTTGGTGGCGTTGGCCTTGACGTTGCGGCTGAGCTGCGCAAACTCATAGCCGTCGCCCAAGGAGACTGTGACGACTAGCTGCTTGTCTCCGGCACCTGTGACGGTGATGTTGCCCCAGTCGTCGTAGAAGTTGGCCGTCAGGGCGTCCGCAGACCCGCTGGCCGCCAAGCACTTGGTGCCGGGAGGGTCAGGGTCGGGGGGCTGGGGTGGAGCAAAGGCTGCGGCATGGCATGGTAAATGGAGGTGACTGTAATGCATTCCAAGGTGGCCAGCAACACCAAGGTGGCGAGCAAGGAAGATCGCTCCGTTTACCTCACAGCGTCGCTAGCGACATTACTCACATAGAGGTCATCCGCAATGCCAACATTGGACAGCAATTGCTGCCTTTAAAAATTGGGGCCCAGCGTGCATGGACGCATACTGCATTGCCGGCCCAGCCGTTCCATGTAGCTCCGTAATGGCGCGTGCGCAGCAGCAATGGTCTGTGAGTGTCATCGAGCCACACGTTGCCTGCTGAAGACGTGCACTGCCACGCGATATGCCGCACGGTGAATGAGCAGCTGCAATGCCAGCTCGCATCCCTATCGATTGCAGCAGCGCCCAAGGGCGTTTCGTTCCACGCACGCACGCAATGACCCGTTGGTTACCTCCGGTACAGGTCACCACAACATCCTCCACGTGCGAGCAGTCATGTATTCCGTACTGCGGTGCAGGAATCATGAGGTGCACATGGAACCGTATATATGTGGTGGTAGGGGGGGCAGCATACTAAACTCTTGGCGCCACAGCATGGTACTGGGGTGTCCATACGAGTGCTGATGCCTGACTTGCCGCCGCGCCTTAGGTGCCCACACAGGAACACTGCGTGCATCACATGACACCGGCTGCTGGCTGTGCCTTATGGGGTGGTGGGCGCCTGACGCCACGGCCGGGCACACTGGTGAGAACATACGCAGGGCGAAATCCCCGCTTCAGTAACCTCGTATGCGCAGCGTCAGGGTCAGGGCAGCTGCTTATGTGTGATGCGCATCGTTGGATGGACCCACAGCAGCGCGGTTCGGCGCACCCAACTTACCGGGTTATGGGCGCAATCCACCAGGCGCGCCTGGCTGCTGGTGCATGCGAACCCCATCCAGCCAGATGGGCACCCCTGTTGCTCGCGCAGCACTTAAGCTGTAGCTCCCCATGTCCGCACTGCCAAACGTGGCGTTGCTCACTGGAAGGCCCAGCTGTCGGCACGCCACAAGTGCGTTGACCGACGTCCAGCCGTCGTCGCACACGGTGCCCCTAGCGCGCAGAGCAGCCACGCACAGCAGAACAGCGGGCGGTCTTGCGCTTCAAGCAGAGCAACCCGCGTCGGTGCATACGGCCGTTCCCGAGGCGGCGCGCGAACACAGGCGCTCCGCAGGTAGCTTCGGCGGCCGGCAAGACCTCTTGAGAGCACCGAAACACCAGGTGCCCGTGCTGTGCCCATCATGACGTGCACGCGCAAGGCAAGGTGCTCGGCAAATGTGGCCCCACCTCCGCCTCCCAGGACCATATGCGTGGGCCAGCCCTTGCACATACCATGTGCCGTTGTACGCCACTTCCAGCCGACCCGTCGTATTGCCATAACCAGGGATAGGGACCATGCGAAGCTCTCCTGCGAGGGCGTGGGCAAGCACGCGTGCCAATGGGTGAACATTGCGCAGCGCATGCAGCCATCGTCGCTTGCCCATTGCGCAATAACAAAGGCTACACCGAGTTTGCTTAAAAACGTTTAAGAAGATTAGGGACTATGCGCACGTATGGAGTGCTCCATCCGTGCGTGGCCATGTTGACGCCTTTTGCCAGATGGATGGAGCGCGGCGTATCACAGACAGTGTGGAACAGCTTTCTCGTGCTTTCGATGTCCATGACGCCGAATCCCCTCACAGGTCTGAGTTGGCCGGGTTCAAAGTGTTAATGTCATTGGCGACATCGCTATGGATCGGGAGTTGCGGCTTCGTATCACGAATCTTCAACGTCCTCCCTGCGGGGGAGGATGCCGACCACAGTTTACCACCCTTTGTTGTTGAGGCGCGGGCTCTGCCAACCAGGCAAAGCGGAGCATGCCCGTAACCGGGAAAGCCCAACATGCCGGCGCCATGGCCGAGACGCTTGGGTCATACCCGCGTGTGTCAAGGGGCCAGAGGTGATGAGCCGTTAGCAGGGCTCTGCGGCTTTACAAATCCGCCTGGCACCATCCTTTTCCATGCTCTCGGTCATGGCGCCGGCATGTTCGGCTTGATCCGGCTACGGGCATGCTCCGCTCCGCCCACTCGCTCCGCCTGGTTGGCAGCATAGCCCCCGCCTCTAATGGTGGTCAACTATGCCCAGGACGGCATTTCCCCCCGCAAGTAGAAAGTTGCAGGTTCAAGGACTTGAACTCGCAACCTCCCGATCCATAGCGATGTCACCAATGACATTAGCACTACGAGTCCCGGCCAACTCGGACCTTTGGGGGGAGAGAGCATTGTAAAACATGGTGCCACGCGGAATTGTACAGCCGCAAGCTCTGCCAACGGATTATCAGCTCTGCCAACGGATCATCAGCTCTGGCACACGCGGGTATGACCCAAGTGTAACGTTTCCCCCGTTCCCCCTTTTCCCTTTTGACGCCCAGCAACACACCGTCGGAAAGAAGGGGTGGGCGTGGCGGAGTTGGGGGCGGCGGGGGAGTTCGAGGCGGACTTGGAGGCGTAGGAGGCGGTCGAGGAGGTGGAGAAGCAGTGGCTACTGACCTTGGCGATGGAGGTGGCGGTGGCGGGCTGCATGCAGCAATACATGGCGCATTGCCGAGTTATTGGCAACATGACTTGGCCGCGGTCAGGGCTGCTTACGGGTAAACCAGTACTGGGACAGACCACGCAGTATCCGCAGTAACTACGTATGTGTGCGGTGAAGGGCTGCAGTGATATCGCGCCTTATCTCGGGACATGGCCCGCGGTAACCCATACGAGCGTCTCGCTACGGAAGTGAGCGCACGGCGGACCGGCGGTAGACCAGGGTAGACAGGTCCGTGCCGATGTCAGAGGTACAGTTGGCACCCTGACTGACACATGTAACGTCACCGTTACTGCCTGCGGCCACGCTGCGGCGCGTGTGCACGTGTGCACAACATTGGATGTATCGGCAAAGTTGATTGCTTGCCAACCTGGGCGAGGGGGGTGCAGGGCTTGGTGGCGGTGGGTCGGGGCTGGGCGGTGGGGGTGGCGGTGGGTGGGGGCTGGGTGGTGGCGGCGATGGGCTGGGAGGTGGTGGCTTGGGGCTTGGAGGGCGTGGTGGTGGCCGTGGCGGACTTGGGGGCGGAGGCCGTGGGCTAGGCGGCAGCGGCGGTGGAGTGGGCGGCGATGGGGGTGGCCTAGGGGATGGTCGAGGGGGCTTGGGGGGCTGCGGGCTGAGCGGAGGACTGCGCTCAACAGGGGCGACAAGCACACAGGGCCACGTGGCCCACAGCTGACATCATCTTTCACGTGCAGCATGCAAAGTACATGCACACGGCACACTAGCTACACGCAGGAGCTTCGCCCATGTTCAAAGCATATGAATGCACACAACATTACAGCAAGGGGAATAGGCACACACCCTAGCTTCCTACCTCGGGGAGGGTGGTGGTGGTGACGGACTGCAGGGGGAACAAGGGCACCCCACCGATAGGCGGGACGTGTTGGCTGTGGTGAGGGCAAGAAGCGTAACATGTGACACTGAAGTGTACTCTGAAATGCTGCATCGAACGCATGCAGGTACTGCGTATCGGCGCCCGCCTTCAAGCACCTTCAACACCGATACCGCAAGTCCGCCACGGGCGCAGGAGCCTTTGCCGTCGTGGCAAAGCTTTTCTGTAGGTACAGGTACGGCCAGGCACGTACGACAAGACGAGGCCCCAACATGCAACTTGCCGCATGCAGCACCTCAGGACGCTTCCGCCGGCTAATGCACGGTGAAGGTGACGGTGCATGGACTGACAACTCTGTTGCAGCGCAGCAATTGTCAATACAGTCAATACGTGCATCTGGACGGAACGGCGTGGCCTGTCCAGGAAGTCGATGATGTGAGGGTGCACGATCAGACATGCATGGACACCTTTGCCCTCCGGCTTTCACTTTTCAGTGCATGCCAACGTGCCTTGGTGGAGGAGGGGTGGGCTGGGCGGTGAAGGATCTGGGCTAGGCGGCGGTGAAGGTGGGCTAGGTGGCGGTGGGTTTTGCGGGGGCGGGCTCGGGTTAGGTGGCGGGGCGGGGCCAGGCGGCCGCGGCGGTGATGGCGGCTGCGGGCTAGGCGGAGGCGACGGGCTGGTGGGGGGAGGCGATGGGCTCGGCGGCGGTGGTCTTAGGGGAGGCGATGGGCTCGGCGGCGGTGGTGCCAGGCTTGGCGGCGGCAGCGGCGAGGGGCTGGGCGGCAGCGGCGAGGGGCTGGGTGGCAGCGGCGGCGACGTATCGCGCAGAGATGGCGAGGACGGTGAGGGTGGCGGGGCACGGATGACTGCGGGGTCTTGCAGCGACGGCAGGGTGCCGTAGAAGAAGAGCGTGGCATTGAAATCCGGCATACTGGAGCTCCAGTTCAACGGATCTGGGAGCTGCAGAATGGTCCACTTGAAGTCGCCAGGGGTGGTGCCGTTGCCGATGCGGCCCAGGAACTCCCACTCCTCGGGGCGCGGGCCCCTGGTACCGTCGTGGGACAGGCACGTTTCACCTGCACGCCAAAGCATCGGGGACCCCGGGCCCACGGGTGGCGGTCAGCACTTTGCCAGTGCGCAGGAGCATGCACAGGCACAGGGACAGCCCTCTGGGCGAATGCCTGTTTGCCCCTGAATGATCCAGTGCACCCCTGCTGCGCCCAGCACGCCACAGCGTCTGTGCGGCGCCTCAGAGCTCGCTAGCAACCTACCGTCCGCGATGCCTCCGCCAATCAGCGTGGGCTGCGTTGGCCCATCGTTGGTGAAGCACACCACATCGTTCACGCCGCGGCAGTCGGGGGAAACCAGCGCCACAATGGGGCTGCAGTCCGGCACGTAAGGGTTGGTCGAGTTGCTGAGCGGGTCGTAGTCGCTCTCCTCCAGGTCGTAGATGAACTGCCAGGCGAACAAGGTCCAGCCCGAGGGGCTGCTGTACTGCTGGGCGGCGCTGACGTTGGCAGACAGCTTGAACTTGCCGTTGTTGCCGTCGTACACCTCGACCACGAAGGATGTGTAGGGCACGTTGGGGCCCACCACCACACCCACATCCGCCATAACGGACTGGCTGTTATTGGGGTGGGTGATGATCTTGGCGTACACCTCGTACACAAAGGCGTAGGGGCCTGCATGGGAGTGGCGCCGGTGGTGGCGGCAGCGACGCTCGTGAACCCCACGTGTGCATACAAATACAACATAGCTAAGCACGGTTGGGCAGCGCGCAAGGCAGCAAGCGCAAAACGCACGTGCATGTTAGATATGGCTATGATTGGCACGTGGCAGGATTCAGTACTTGGATGTATAACAGCGCCGTGCAGGAGAGTGGACCAGAGCGACAATAGCACAGTGGCACAAGCGACAGGTGTGACATGCACCGCGAAGGCATCGCAAGAACACGTGGATCCGTGTGACATACGTACTTGGGCATGGCGGCGGGCGAATAGATGGGCCCGGTGGGCTCGGTGAAGGGGGGCGGGGCGGCAGAGGCGGCGACGGGCTGGGCGGCAATGGCGGCGACGGGCTGGGTGGGGGTGGGGTGGGGCTGAGAGGTGGTGGCTTTGGGCTAGGCGGCCTTGGAGGAGGCCGTGGTGGGCTGGGAGAGGGAGGAGGGGCCTGGGGCTGGGTGGCGGGCGCGGCGGCGATGGAGGTGGGCGCGGAGAAGGTCTCGGGGGTTTTGGCGATGGTGGTGTTGGAGGCGGGCTGCAAGCATTGGCCGATGGATATCCCCCGTTCATCAAGCACTCAGCAACATGGGCGGCGTAAACCTCAAGCCGCTGATCGCAACCCAACGATCATTGCATGAGCCAGGGCGGGGCACATGTCGTACAGTCTAAAATAGAAACCTTTGTAAGACATCAAACACGGATGGGTGGTGGGATATCCGTCCAAAGCTAGGGCCCAGCGTACAGGCCATACCGCGGGCCTCGGCTAGTGCCGCCGGTTGTCTTTCCAAATCGCAAGCGACCGGGCTCGGTATCGCGCATGTACGCTACAGGCAGCGCCATCACGCACGTGGTATTACGCGTGTGGGGGCGTGTGGGGGCTCTGCGGCTACTGACCTTGGCGATGCAGGTGGCGGTGGCGGCGGCGAGGGGCTGGGCGGCAGCGGCGGCGACGTATCGCGCAGAGATGGCAAGGACGGTGAGGGTGGCGGGGCACAGATGACTGCGGGGTCTTGCAGCGACGGCAGGGTGCCGTAGAAGAAGAGCGTGGCATTGAAATCCGGCATACTGGAGCTCCAGTTCAACGGATCTGGGAGCTGGCAGAATGGTCCACTTGAAGTCGCCAGGGGTGGTGCCGTTGCCGATGCGGCCCAGGAACTCCCACTCCCCGGGGCGCGGGCCCCTGGTACCGTCGTGGGACAGGCACGTTTTACCTGCACGCCAAAGCATCGGGGACCCCGGGCCCACGGGTGGCGGTCAGCACTTTGCCAGTGCGCAGGAGCATGCACAGGCACAGGGACAGCCCTCTGGGCGAATGCCTGTTTGCCCCTGAATGATCCAGTGCACCCCTGCTGCGCCCAGCACGCCACAGCGTCTGTGCGGCGCCTCAGAGCTCGCTAGCAACCTACCGTCCGCGATGCCTCCGCCAATCAGCGTGGGCTGCGTTGGCCCATCGTTGGTGAAGCACACCACATCGTTCACGCCGCGGCAGTCGGGGGACACCAGCGCCACAATGGGGCTGCGGTCCGGCCCGTACGCACTGTATGGATTGTACGGGTCGTAGTTGCTCTCCTCCAGGTCGTAGAACAACTGCCAGGCGAACAAGGTCCAGCCCGAGGGGCTGCTGTACTGCTGGGCGGAGCTGACGTTGGCAGACAGCTTGAAATTGCCGTTGTTTCCATCGTACACCTCGACCACGAAGGATGTGTAGGGCACGTTGGGGCCCACCACCACACCCACATCCGCCTGAACGGACTGGCTGCCGTTGGTGTGGGTGATGACCTTGGCGTAAACCTCGTACACAAAGGCGTAGGGGCCTGCATTGATGGGTGCAGGAGTTTGCATTAACTCGCTTACAATTAGTGTCTGGGCCAAGTGTCCACCATATCAGGGAGCACATGTCCTGGTACATGCAGCTGAAGCAGCAAGAAGGTGTGTCCAGGGCAACAGCAACCTCTGCATCGCCCTGAGCGTTTGGCTTACTTGGGCAGGGGGGGGCGGGCAAGGCGGTGGGTGAGGGCTGGGTGGTGGCGGCGAGGGGTTGTGAGGTGGTGGCTTGGGGCTTGGAGGGCGTGGCGGTGGCCGTGGCGGACTTGGAAAAGGGGGCGGAGACCGTGGGCTAGGCGGCAGCGGCGGTGGAGTGGGCGGCAATAATGGGGGTGGCCTAGGGGGTGGCCTAGGGGGCTTGGGGGGCTGCGGGCTGAGCGGAGGACTGCGCTCAACAGGGGCGACGCGCACACAGGGCCATGTGCGTGCGTGGCCCACAGCTGACATCCTTCACGTGCAGCATGCCAACTACATGCACACGGCACAGTACACGCAGAAGCTTCGCCCATGTTCGCAGCATATGAATGCACACAGCTTTACAGCCGGAAGGGGAATAGGCACCCACCCTACCTTCCTAAAGCCGTGCAACGTTGGGATACATAGTGGGGCCAAACCAACTAGGCACCGATGTCAGCCGCCACTGCATGCCCACACCGCGCCGCATGGCTTAGCGGCAAGGTGATGCTCCATTACCTTGGTCGGGGCGGCTTGGGGCTGGGACTTGGAGGGTCAGGGTCGGGTGGTGGTGGCGCGGGGCTGGGAGGGGGCGGCTTAGGCCAGGGAGGACCCGGCGGGCTTGGAGAAGGCGGGGGAGGCTTCGGGCTTGGCGGGGGTGGACGCGGTGAAGGCGGACGAGGCGGCAATGGTGGCGGAGCAGGCGGGGGCCTTGGGGGCTTGGGCGGAAGCGGATTCGGGGGCGGGCTGCAGTCAGTCAGTCAGGAGAGGATCATCGCACATCAGCGACATCATCGACAAAAACAAAACAGTGGCATCATACATGCGCATCGAGCCATATCCACAACAGAAGGGCATAGCATTGAGCGACCGTACGGCAATCCATCTCTACTTGGTACGATGCATATGGCGGCGGAGAGCATGAAATCAAGCATCCCATTGCTTGACACTACATTACTGGTTTGTCAACGGCGTGTCTTCAGTTTGCACCTCATCGGCGCACAGACGATTGTACCTTACCTTGGGGGCGATGGCGGTGGCGGAGGACTGCACCACAACAAAGCGCCGACGGGGGAGGGGACAGGGCGCGAGAGGAGAACATGAAAGGTGCCAGTAGCAAATGATTTTCTGGATGGGGCGCGCCTGGACCTTTCTGTGGCCGCTGCTGTGCTTCGAAGCAGCAACACATGCCATAAGCCGAGCCCATGTGCAGAAGCCCACAACACGCGCACGCGAGCCAACCCGGCGGGTACGAGTGACCATGAGGAACGCGCTGCGCCGTCGGTGTAAAGCCCCGTCCTGCATTAGGTGCTTTGGTTGGCACATGGGACCGCAGCGACATCTAGGCTGCGCAGGGCGAACACTGTCTAGCCAAGGAGAATGCCTAAGCCTCGACTGTACGCGACGGCCGTGCATTAAGAGACGGCCAACAGGCTTGGTATCATGCAGCTGGGGGCTCTTAGCTGTACAGGTATAGCCCATGCCAAAAGGGAACAGGAGTAGCACCTTGGTGACGGTGGCGCGGGGCTTGGCGAAGGAGGGGGGCGGCGATGGGCTCGGCGGCGAAGGCCTTGGAGGGGGTGGTGATGGACAGGACTTGGGGGTGGTGGCTTAGGCCCTGGGGCGGTGGATTAGGACTGGGGAGGCTGAGGCGGGGGCTTGGGGTTCGGCGGCACAGGCGGCGGCTTGGGTGGCGACGGCGGCCGGTTGGGAGGTTTGGGTGGCAGCTTTGGCGGACGCGGTGACGGCGGTGATGGACTTGGGGGCGGTGGCTTAGGACTGGGAGGCTGAGGCGGGGGTGGGGGTGGAGGTGGTGGACCTGCAGACAATCGGACAAAACGATCGGGAAGCAATGCATCCTCCTCCGTTGTGTTGGCGTGGTGAGCCGCTGTAGGTATCTGCGGCTTTGCATCATCATGTAGTGCTTTTAGTGCTTTAGTGAGTCGCGTACTGAACAAACACATCAAGCAAGGAAGGCCTTCGGCAGGCAGCCCGCAGCTCTCCTCGTTACACAGCACTAAAAGCACAGCGCCAGACGCAGCGCCGGCGGCTTCCTCAGTTGCGTGATGCCACCTATAGCTGAGTACAGCACCCCCAAAACGTCACGGCCTCAACCGCAACGGTCCAGCCGCGCGCACAACCTTCCGGCACTCAACGGCACCCAACCACCGGCTTCTCCCTTCTATGGAATCACCTTGGATTGCATCACTTCGGTCCGCATGGCACTAGCGGCATGCGCCAATGCGCAAGCACAAGGCAAGGGGAGGCGCGCCAACCGGCCCACCAATCCCGCCTACCTAGTTCGAGCCCGGCGCTATGAACGCGCCCCTCCCTGCACCGCATTGCTCAAAGAGCTTGCTCGTTGGCACCCCAAATCAAGCGAGGGTGGACACAGCAACCGGTCCTTCCAGACGCAAGTAGTTTGGCAGCGTTCATGCATTGCTTGGGCAAACACCATCCCATATCGGTCCCAAATGCTTGCCCTGCTGCAAAAGACTCCAGGAAGCATACATGCAAACGCTCCGCTCTGAGCATTTTGAGAACGGAATCATGCGCAGTAGTAGCTTGATGTAGGACCTAGTACAGAGTACCATGCATATATAGGAGATGATACCATGAGCTAGTAACTGTTCAGTCGTACATTTACCAGGGCCAGAGGCCCCTTGGGCACCATTACCACCAGCGACATGCCCATGATGTAAACGTATAGCCCATCCCGATCACCCGCCGCCCCCCCCCCGGCACGTGTTCGGGTGGCGGCTGGCATCGCATTGACCAAGCAGTGGCTGGGCCTAATGGGTAATCGTACATTCACAGAAGTCAAGTATTGACGCGTTTTATGACGAGGCGCAACAGTCATCACGGCGTGCAGCTGCACATGAAAACGCACCTGCTCGGCAGAAGAGCACGACCTCGTACCCCGGGGAGCAAGTAGTGTTGCCGTACTGCGCACATTTTGGGTGCATGTGTTTTCGGCGAAAACGGGTGTTCAAGCATCAGGCCGCTCGGTGCCGCTGTTGCTGGCAGTATGCTGGCTAGGCACAACCCTCGGCGCATGCAGTATGCAGATAGCCCAGGTGTAAGACACGCATCTATCTGCATGCCGCACTGGGTTTGTCCACAAATAGTACTCCCACAACTAGACGGGGATTTCAAGGAGCATGATACATCGGCTCGGCAATGTGCTGCACGACATACGATGCAGCACATGTTCAACCTGACGGCTGCCTGTACTGTCTGCCGCCACATAAGCTGAAGCATTCGTCTTCCTTACAAGCTGGTCATGGGCCCTGGGCCCGCTCTGTGCCAGTGCAAGCTGGGTGTGCCATGCATGCAGCGGCAACCAAGTGTGCGTAATGACTGCACGGTAACTGCGATAAAACTGAACGCACCGAGTTCCTTATGCAGTCAGCCAGGCGCGTCTCGTTGCCGGCGCAGACAACCTCGTCCAACCAGAATGGCATGCCGTACGTGTACGGGTAGTTCAGGAATGAGGGGGTAGTCTGCGTCTGCGGCCGTGTGCGGCAGCCCCAGCTCGCGGCAGGCCACCCGCGCGTTGCTGGGCATCGACCACCATTGCCGACCACACACCAGGCCCCTGCGGAGCACAGGTCGCCCACTCATCCATGCGTGTGAGTGTTGCGCACCATAGTCGCTTGGGTGCTAGGCCTGGTGCCGTCTTTGGATTAGTTGATCATCCTTGATGGTACCCCTAGGTCGCGGGTTCGATTCCCACTACCAAATTTGGTTTGGTTGACATTCCTTGTTGGTGTGTGGAGGAGAATTCGTGGCTTGGGAAGCGGCGGGGGAAGATCCATGTCCTATGCCATGGTGTGATGAGGGCTGTGTGTGTTGCGCGGAGTCGTGAACTACTCTGAACCTCCATGGTTCGTATCGGGTAGCCCTGTAACATAACATAACATAGTGCCGTCGTGCCATGCTGTGCGGGGACTCCTACACACCACTGCACAGACTATATACTCTTAGAAGCTTCTACTGGTGCGTGCAAGCAGTATGACCTACATCGGCGTGGGCTCGATAGCAGCTAAAGCATCAACGGGACCACGTGGCAGCATAACGCACCATGTACCGTTGTACATGACCTCCAGGCGTCCGGTTGTGTTGCTGGCATACGATCCGTTGTAGCTGACGAGGCGTAACGTGCCTGCAGTTGCCGCGCAGTAAGTGCCCGGCTTACCAAATGTGTAGGCGGCATACAGCGCGACACACGGGAAAAAGGAGCTAACAAAAGATGAACGTTACGCCAGGGCCAAGTCGCGTTCGTTAAGGGGGCGGCGGATCGTCAAGTTGCGGCCGTTCAAGGTGTAGCTAGGGCCCGCCCAGGCACCAACTCGGGCACCAACGAACTTAAGCAGGGCCCCGCTCCCCTGCCCAGCTTTGCTAACGAAAGGCGTACCCAAGATACGAAGCAAGACTAGCGAGGCACGCGCGAGGCCAGAAGAGCCAGTGCGGTGTGCGCAGGCTGGGGCTCCAGTAATTGATGATTTCCGGCTATGCTGCCGGCGGCGTACCCGATGAAAAAACCATCGTACATGAACACTGCACCGGAACCAATAGTGCTACGAAGGGTCCTAAACAAACCACCTGCACTTCCCAAGAGCACTCATCATGCATAGTCATGCTCCTACCCCCTTTGCCCCAGCCCTCCCCCCCCCCCCCAACCTCTTGGCCCCATACCCACCACGCTCCCGGGCACAGCCCTCTGCCCTTTTCACTTCGCCGTCCTGTCCTCGCCCATATCTCCCTTATTCATAGTATCCCTCTGACGCTTCCGGGGTTCGCGCGTGTGCCCTCTGTACCGCACCTGCACACACACCTATGGCATCCTGCCTTTCTGCCCTGGGGCCCTTCGGTGCTCTCCCCCGCCCCACGCTTCTTCCGCGCCGTTTCGGTTCTCCTTGTGTCCGCAGGTCAGCACAGGTTTGGTGGTGGGACACGGGCCGCACTGCATACACTAGCGGCCAGGTTCCGTTTGTATTTGTGTCTGTTGCGCGGGTTGCGCACCGTACCTCGTCTGCAATTTGCGTAGTTGTATGTGCCGTGCGGCTTGGGAGTTTCGGCCACCACCTCTCCCACACACTCAGCCCTTACTCTCACACACACCTCACTCTGCTTCCTTTCAGCTATACTCAGCCCGCCAGGGCTCCACCTTTCCTGTGTTTCCAACGTCTCCTACATGGGCCTTACAACGTTGTCCCGCCAGCCACTTCGCCTCCCACCCACGGCTATCACCGCACCCTCCACTCGCACAGGTATGCACGCGTCCCCGCATGCATTCCAGTATTCAGAACAGGGTATGCGCCTCCTTCTATACATGCCTTCGACCACATCCCAACTTGCCTTCTGGAGGTAGCGGAGGAGGTGGAGGAGGGCGGGGAGGTGATGGGGGCTGGGGAGGAGCTGCGGCATGGCATGGTAAATGGAGGTGACTGTAATGCATTCGAAGGTGGCGGGCACCACCAAGGCGGCGAGCAAGGAAAATCGCTTCGTCTATCTCACAGCGTTGCAAGCTAAATCACTCACATAGTAGGTGGGCCGCACCAATGCATGTCAACGACATGGACAGTAATGGCTGTCGATGAAAGTGGGGCCCAGCATGCATGGAAGCAGCGCCGACCCAGCCGCACCGTGTAGCTCCGTAATGGTGCTTGCACCGCTGCTTGCCAAACCATTGAAGCATAACAACAGCAATGATCTGTGAGTTCGATCGAGCCACACGGCGCCTGCTCAAGTGCGTGCAATGCCACGCGAGACGCCACACGGTGAGTGAGAATTGCGTGAATGAGCAGCTGCAATGTCAGCTCGCGCCCCTACCGAACTAGCTATCGATTGCAGCAGCGCCCGAGGGCGTTTCGTTCCACGCACGCAATGACCCGGTTACCTCCGGTACAGGTCACCACAACATCCTCCGAGTGCGAGCAGTCATGGATTCCGTACTGCGGTGCAGGAATCACGAGGCGCACATGGAACCGTATACATGTGGTGGTATGGGGGGGGGGGGGGGGGGCAGCATACTAAACTCTTGGTGCCACAGCATGGCAGTGGGGTGTCCATACGGGTGCTGATGCCTGACTTGTCCATACGAGTGCTGACGCTTGAATTGCCGCCGCGCCTCAGGTGACCACGCGGGAACAATGCGTGCATCACGTGACACCGGCTGGCTGTGCCTTATGGAGTAAGTGGTGGGCGCCTGACGCCACGGCCGGGCACACTGGTGAGACCATACGCAGGGCGAAATCCCCGCGTCGGTAACCTCGTATGCGCAGCGTCAGGGGCAGGGCAGCTGCTCATGTGTGATGCGCATCGTTGGATCGACCCACAGCGGCGCGGTTCGGCGCACCCAACCTACCGGGTTGCGGGCGCAGTCCACCAGGCGCGCCTGGCTGCTGGTGCAGGAGACCCCATCCAGCCAGATGGGCACCCCTGTTGCTCCCGCAGCACTTGAGCTGTAGCTCCCCATGGCCGCACTGCCAAAGGTGGCGTTGCTGACTGGGAGGCCCAGCTGTCGGCACGCCACAAGTGCGTTGACCGACGACCAGCCGTCGTCGCACACGGTGCCCCTGGCGCGCACAGCCACGCACGGCAGAACAGCGGGCGGCCTTGCGCTTCAAGCAGAGCAACCCGCGTCGGTGCATACGGCCGTTCCCGAGGCGGCGTGCGCCAACACAGGCGCTCCGCAGGTAGCTTCGGCGGCCGGCAAGACCTCTTGAGAGCACCGAAACACCAGGTGCCCGTGCTGTGCCCATGATGACGTGCACGCGCAGTACGTCATGCGTACATGATCCATATGGCCCCATACTTGAAATACCATTGATTTGAGACCTAATACTGCCCACGTGCATTGTGTTCCAGAACGATTGACCTGCAGCAGCGAAGCTGCCAGGTCAACGCAAGGTACTTGGCAAGTGTGTCCCCACCTCCGCCTCCCAGGACCATATGCGTGGGCCAGCCCTTGCACATACCATGTGCCGTTGTATGCCACTTCCAGCCGACCCCGTCGTATTGCCATAACCAGGGATAGGGACAATGCGAAGCTCTCCTGCGAGGGCGTGGGCAAGCACGCGTGCCAATGGGTGAACAGTGCGCAGCGCAGGCATCGTTGCTTGCCCATTGCCCAATAATTAAGGCCGCACCGAGTTTGCCTCAAAACGCCCAATACGTTTAGGAACTATGCGCACGTATGGAGCGCTCCATCCGTGCGTGGCCATGTCGACGCCTTTGCCGCATGGGTGGAGCGCGGCGCATCACAGTGCGCATAGTAATTGTACGCATCGGTCAAACCGGCGTGTAGTTTAGCTGCCGGGTCGCACGAGCATGTCCGTGAGATTACCGGTTCTTAACGTTTGCAGCAGGGGGGCTGCGCCTGATGACAGACAGCAACCACCAACAGACGTGCCAGAAATCTCTCGACCCCTATGGGTATCGAACCCGAGACCTCTCGCATGCCAGCCACCTCCACGAACTTATGTCGTGGCAAGGCCTCGTCCAGTTTTTCCTTCCACTGGCGGGAGATACACACAGTGCGCACATTCATCCTCGTGCCATCATACCATGACGCCGAATCCCCTCAAAGGCCCGAGTTGGCCGGGGTTCAAAGTGTAAATGTCATTGGTGACACCTCTATGGGTCGGGAGTTGCGGCTTCGTATCACGAAACCGCAACGTCCTCCCTGCGGGGGAGGATGCCGACCTGCGCACAGTTGACCGCGCCCCTTTGAGGCTATTTAGGCGGGGACTACGCCGCCAACCAGGCGGAGCGAGTAGGCGGAGCGGAGCATGCCCGTAACCGGGAAAGCCCAACATGCCGGCGCCATGACCGAGAGCATTGTGAAAGATGGTTCCAGGCGGAATTGTAAAGCCGCAAGATCTGCTGACGGCGGCTCATCATCTCTGGCCCCTTAACACACGCGGGTATGACCCAGGCGTAACGCTTTCCCCCTTTTCCCTTTTGACCCCCCAGCAACATACCTTCGGGAGGAAGCGGTGGGCGTGGCGGACTTGGAGGCGTAGGAGGCGGCCGGGGAGATGGAGGTGGCGGGGGTGACGGGGCTGTAGGGGGTGCATCAAGGGAGCACGCACGCAACTACACGCAGATAACCTTGTTGAATGCAGCAGCCGTTCAACACCACGTGTTGGGTTTGCTGCAACGCCGTTACCTTGCCACAACATGAATGTACGGCACATGGTCGGGTGGCGGCTGGTATGGCATTGACCAAATAGTGGCTGGACCGAATAGGTAGGCGTATATACACAGAAGCCAAGTATTGCCGAGATGTCTGATGCGGCATGCAGCTGCAGATGAAAACGCACCTGCTTTGCAGAAGAGCACGACCTCATACCCCGCGGAACAAGTAGTGTTGCCGTACTGCGCACATTTAGGGTACACGTGTTTGGGGTGCAAATGTGGTGTCTCAGCATCAGGCCGCTTGGTGCTGTTGCTGGCAGTATGCTGACTAGGCGCAGCCCTCGGCGCATGCAGTATGCTGTGATAACCCAGGTGTGACGCACGCATCTACCTGCACGGTGCACGCATCTACCTGCACGGTGCACGCATCTACCTGCACGGTGCACGGGTTTCGTCCAGGCAAAGTACCTTCACGACTAGACGGGAATTTCAAGGAGCATGGTACGTCGTCTCGGCAATGTGCTGCACGACAGACGATGCAGCGCATCGTCAACCTGACGGCTGCCTGCACTGGTCTGCTGCCACATACGCTGAAGCATTCGTTCGTCTTTTCTGCGGGCCCTACGCCCTGGGCCCGCTCTGTGCCAGTGCAAGTTGGGTGTGCCATGCAGCGGCAATCAAGTGACCGTAAATGGCAGTACGGTAACTGAGATCAAACATGGGCGCACCAAGTTTCTTCTGCAGTCAACCAGGCGCGTCTCGTTGCCGGCGCAGACAACCTCGTCCAACCAGAAGGGCATGCCGTACGTGTACGGGTAGCCCAGGTATGAGGGGTAGTCGGCGTTTGCAGCTGTGTGCGGCAGCCCAAGCTCGCGGCAGGCCACCCGCGCGTTGCTGGGCATGCCAAACCATCCGCTGCCGCACACCAGGCCCCTGCGGAGCACAGGTCGCCCACTCATCCATGCGTGTGAGTGTTGCGCACCATCGTGCCGTCGTGCCTGCTGTGCGGGGGCTCCTACGCACCATCGCACAGACTATCTATTCTTAGAAGCTACTGCTGGTGCGTGTGAGCGCTATGACCTAGATCGGCGTGGGCTTCGCAGTTGAAACATCGACGGGACCACGTGGCAGCATAACGCACCATGTACCGTTGTACATGACCTCCAGGCGTCCGGTTGTGTTGCCGGCATACCATCCGTTGTAGCTGACGAGGCGTAACGTGCCTGCAGTTGCCGCGCAGTAAGTGCCCGGCTTACCAAATGTGTAGGCGGCATACAGCGCGACACACGGGAAAAAGGAGCTAACAAAAGATGAACGTTACGCCAGGGCCAAGTCGCGTTCGTTAAGGGGGCGGCGGATCGTCAAGTTGCGGCCGTTCAAGGTGTAGCTAGGGCCCGCCCAGGCACCAACTCGGGCACCAACGGACTTAAGCAGGGCCCCGCTCCCCTGCCCAGCTTTGCTAACGAAAGGCGTACCCAAGATACGAAGCAAGACTAGCGAGGCACGCGCGAGGCCAGAAGAGCCAGTGCGGGTGTGCGCAGGCTGGGGCTCCAGTAATTGATGATTTCCGGCTATGCTGCTGGCGGCGTACCCGATGAAAATACATCGTACATGAACACTGCACCGGAACCAATAGTGCTACGAAGGGTCCTAAACAAATCACCTGCACTTCCCAAGAGCACTCATCATCATGCATAGTCATGCTCCTACCCCCTTTGCCCCAGCCCTCCCCCCCCCCCCCCCCAACCTCTTGGCCCCATACCCACCACGCTCCCGGGCACAGCCCTCTGCCCTTTTCACTTCGCCGTCCTGTCCTCGCCCATATCTCCCTTATTCATAGTATCCCTCTGACGCTTCCGGGGTTCGCGCGTGTGCCCTCTGTACCGCACCTGCACACACACCTACGGCATCCTGCCTTTCTGCCCTGGGGCCCTTCGGTGCTCTCCCCCGCCCCACGCTTCTTCCGCGCCGTTTCGGTTCTCCTTGTGTCCGCAGGTCAGCACAGGTTTGGTGGTGGGACACGGGCCGCACTGCATACACTAGCGGCCAGGTTCCGTTTGTATTTGTGTCTGTTGCGCGGGTTGCGCACCGTACCTCGTCTGCAATTTGCGTAGTTGTATGTGCCGTGCGGCTTGGGAGTTTCGGCCACCACCTCTCCCACACACTCAGCCCTTACTCTCACACACACCTCACTCTGCTTCCTTTCAGCTATACTCAGCCCGCCAGGGCTCCACCTTTCCTGTGTTTCCAACGTCTCCTACATGGGCCTTACAACGTTGTCCCGCCAGCCACTTCGCCTCCCACCCACGGCTATCACCGCACCCTCCACTCGCACAGGTATGCACGCGTCCCCGCATGCATTCCAGTATTCAGAACAGGGTATGCGCCTCCTTCTATACATGCCTTGGACCACATCCCAACTTGCCTTCTGGAGGTAGCGGAGGAGGTGGAGGAGGGCGGGGAGGTGATGGGGGCTGGGGAGGAGCTGCGGCATGGCATGGTAAATGGAGGTGACTGTAATGCATTCGAAGGTGGCGGGCACCACCAAGGCGGCGAGCAAGGAAAATCGCTTCGTCTATCTCACAGCGTTGCAAGCTAAATCACTCACATAGTAGGTGGGCCGCACCAATGCATGTCAACGACATGGACAGTAATGGCTGTCGATGAAAGTGGGGCCCAGCATGCATGGAAGCAGCGCCGACCCAGCCGCACCGTGGAGCTCCGTAATGGTGCTTGCACCGCTGCTTGCCAAACCATTGAAGCATAACAACAGCAATGATCTGTGAGTTCGATCGAGCCACACGGCGCCTGCTCAAGTGCGTGCAATGCCACGCGAGACGCCACACGGTGAGTGAGAATTGCGTGAATGAGCAGCTGCAATGTCAGCTCGCGCCCCTACCGAACTAGCTATCGATTGCAGCAGCGCCCGAGGGCGTTTCGTTCCACGCACGCAATGACCCGGTTACCTCCGGTACAGGTCACCACAACATCCTCCGAGTGCGAGCAGTCATGGATTCCGTACTGCGGTGCAGGAATCACGAGGCGCACATGGAACCGTATACATGTGGTGGTAGGGGGGGGGCAGCATACTAAACTCTTGGTGCCACAGCATGGCAGTGGGGTGTCCATACGGGTGCTGATGCCTGACTTGTCCATACGAGTGCTGACGCTTGAATTGCCGCCGCGCCTCAGGTGACCACGCGGGAACAATGCGTGCATCACGTGACACCGGCTGGCTGTGCCTTATGGAGTAAGTGGTGGGCGCCTGACGCCACGGCCGGGCACACTGGTGAGACCATACGCAGGGCGAAATCCCCGCGTCGGTATCCTTCGTATGCGCAGCGTCTGGGTCAGGGCATCTGCTCATGTGTGATGCGCATCGTTAGATGGACCCACAGCGGCCCGGTTCGGCGCACCCAACCTACCGGGTTGCGGGCGCAGTCCACCAGGCGCGCCTGGCTGCTGGTGCAGGAGACCCCATCCAGCCAGATGGGCACCCCTGTTGCTCCCGCAGCACTTGAGCTGTAGCTCCCCATGGCCGCACTGCCAAAGGTGGCGTTGCTGACTGGGAGGCCCAGCTGTCGGCACGCCACAAGTGCGTTGACCGACGACCAGCCGTCGTCGCACACGGTGCCCCTGGCGCGCACAGCCACGCACGGCAGAACAGCGGGCGGCCTTGCGCTTCAAGCAGAGCAACCCGCGTCGGTGCATACGGCCGTTCCCGAGGCGGCGTGCGCCAACACAGGAGCTCCGCAGGTAGCTTCGGCGGCCGGCAAGACCTCTTGAGAGCACCGAAACACCAGGTGCCCGTGCTGTGCCCATCATGACGTGCACGCGCAGTACGTCATGCGTACATGATCCATATGGCCCCATACTTGAAATACCATTGATTTGAGACCTAATACTGCCCACGTGCATTGTGTTCCAGAACGATTGACCTGCAGCAGCGAAGCTGCCAGGTCAACGCAAGGTACTTGGCAAGTGTGTCCCCACCTCCGCCTCCCAGGACCATATGCGTGGGCCAGCCCTTGCACATACCATGTGCCGCTGTATGCCACTTCCAGCCGACCCGTCGTATTGCCATAACCAGGGATAGGGACAATGCGAAGCTCTCCTGCGAGGGCGTGGGCAAGCACGCGTGCCAATGGCTGGGTGAACAGTGCGCAGCGCAGGCATCGTCGCTTGCCCATTGCCCAATAACTAAGGCCGCACCGAGTTTGCCGCAAAACGCCCAATACGGTTAGGAACTATGCGCACGTATGGAGCGCTCCATCCGTGCGTGGCCATGTCGACGCCTTTGCCGCATGGGTGGAGCGCGGCGTATCACGGACAGTTCGGAGCGGCATTCTCGTGCCATCGAGTACCATGACGCCGAATCCCCTCAAAGGTCGGAGTTGGCCGGGGTTCAACGTGTGAATGTGACTGGTGATACCTCGATGGATCGGGAGTTCCGGCTTCGTATCACGAAAACGCAACTTCCTCCCTGCGGGGGAGCATTCCGACCTGGGCACAGTTGACCCCGCCCCTTTGAGGCCATTAAGGCGGGGACTATGCCGCCAACAAGGCGGAGCGGGTAGGCGGACCGGAGGATGCCCGTAACCGGGAAAGCCCAACATGCCGGCGGCGCCATGACCGAGAGCACTGTGAAAGATGGTGCCAGGCGGAATTGTAAAGCCGCAAGCTCTGCCGACGTCTCGTTGTCTCTGGCCCCTTAACACACGCGGGTATAACCCAAGTGAACCGTTTCCCCCGTTCCCCCTTTTCCCTTTTCATGACGCCCAGCAACAAACCGTCGGAAGGAGGCGGTGGGCGTGGCGGACTTGGAGGCGTAGGAGGCGGCCGGGGAGGCGGACGTGGAGGGGGCGACGGGGGCGACGGGGCTGTAGCGGCTGTACCAAGGCAACGCGAACGCAACCGCACACAGCTTACCATGCATGGCTTGTTCAATGCAGCAGTCTTGCAACACCATATGTTAGGTTTGCTGCAACGCCGTTACCTTGCCACAACAAAGCCGCAAGCTCTGCCGACGTCTCATTGTCTCTGGCCCCTTAACACACGCGGGTATAACCCAAGTGAACCGTTTCCCCCGTTCCCCCTTTTCCCTTTTCATGACGCCCAGCAACACACCGTCAGAAGGAGGCGGTGGGCGTGGCGGACTTGGAGGCGTACGAGGCGGCCGGGGAGGTGGACGTGGAGGGGGCGACGGGGGCGACGGGGCTGTAGCGGTTGTACCAAGGCAGCGCGAACGCACCCGCACACAGCTTACCATGCATGGCTTGTTCAATGCAGCAGTCTTGCAACACCATATGTTAGGTTTGCTGCAACGCCGTTACCTTGCCACAACATGAATGTACGGCACATGTTCGGTTGGCGGCTGGTATGGCATTGATCAAGTAGTGCCTAGACTGAATAGGCGTATATTCATAGAAGCCAAGTATTGACGAGTGAAGGGTATTAGGGTTTAGGGTTGCACAGCGCAGCGTGCAGCTGCAGATGAATCGCACCTGCTTCGCAGAAGAGCACGACCTCATACCCAGGGGAGCTAGGGGAGCAAGTAGTGTTGCCGTACTGCGCACATTTTGGGTGCAAGTGTTTTGCGCGCAAATGTGGTGGTACCTAAGCATCAGGCCGCTCGGTGCTGTTGCTGGCAGTATGCTGACAAGGCGCAGCCCTCGGCGCATGAAACATGCAGTGATAACCCAGGTGTGACGCACGCATCTATCTGCACGGCGCACGGGTTTCGTCCACAGATAGTACTTCCACAACTAGACGGGGATTTCAAGGAGCATGGTACGTCTTCTCGCAATGTGCTGCACGACGTACGATGCAGCACATGTGCAACCTGACGGCTGCCTGCACTGGTCTGCCGCCACATGTGCTGAAGCATGCAGCGGCAACCAATATGCGTAATGACTGCATGGTAACTGCGATCAAACATGAACGCACCGAGTTCCTTCTGCAGTTAATCAGGCGCGTCTCGTTGCCGGCGCAGACAACCTCGTCCAACCAGAAGGGCATGCCGTACGTGTACGGGTAGTTCAGGTATTCGGGGTAATCGGCGTTTGCGGCTGTGTGCGGCAGCCCAAGCTCGCGGCAGGCCACCCGCGCGTTGCTGGGCATCGAAAACCATTGCCGACCACACACCAGGCCCCTGCGGAGGACAGGTGGCCAACCCATCCATGTGTGTGAGTGTTTTGCACCATCGTGTCGTCGTGCCATTAGTGCCATGCCGCGCGGGGGCGCCTACCTACCTACCCGTTGCACCGCGTGTGCGCTATGACCTAGATCAGCGCGGGCTTCGCAGTTGAAGCATCAACGGGACCACGTGGCAGCATAACTCACCATGTACCGTTGTACATGACCTCCAGGCGTCCGGTTGTGTTGCTGGCATAAGATGCGTTGTAGCTGACGAGACGTAGCGTGCCTGCAGTTGCCACGCAGTACGCGCCTGGCTTACCAAATGTGTAGGCGGCGTACAGCATGACACACGAAATGCACTGGAATGGTACGCTATTGATTGGAGGTTGCGGGTTCGAATAATTTCGAACCCGTAATGTTCTACCTGCTGGGACGAATGCCGACCTGGGCACAGTTGACCACCTTTGAGGCGGGGGGTATGCTGCCAACAAGGCGGAGCGAGCAGGCGGAGCGGAGCATGCCCGTAGCCGAAAAGCCGAGCACGCCGGCGCCATGACCGAGAGCATGGAAAAAGATGGTCCCAGGCGGAATTGTAAAGCCGCAGACGGCTCATCACCTCTGGCCCTTCAACACAAGCGGGTATGACCCAAGCGTCACGCTTTCTTCTTTTCCTTTTTGATGCCGAGCAGCACACCTTTGGGGAGGAAGCGGTGGGCTTGGCGGACGTGACGGCGGCTGGGGAGGTGGAGGCGGACTTGGAGGCGTAGGAGGCGGCCGGGGAGGTGGAGGTGGAGGGGGCGACGGGGGCGACGGGGCTGTAGCGGTTGTACCAAGGCAGCGCGAACGCAACCGCACACAGCTTACCATGCATGGCTTGTTCAATGCAGCAGTCTTGCAACGCCATGTGTTAGGTTTGCTGCAACGCTGTTACCTTACCACAACATGAATGTACGGCACATGTTCGGGTGGCGGCTGGTATGGCATTGATAAAGTAGTGCGTGAGGCGTGTATTCACAGAAGCCATGTATTGCCAGGCGGATTTGTAAAGCCGCAGAGCCCTGCTGACGGCTCATCACCTCTGGCCCCTTAACACACGCGGGTATGACCCAAACGTAACGTTTCCCCTTTTGGGGCATACATGGTGACCACTCACACAGGGTCTTCCTCTGGCAGATACATGCCAGCTCATCGGGCAACACGCTCGCCATCGAGCCGTAACTGCGAGAGTAAACATCGAGCCAGACGCCGCCGTTGCCGGAGAGCATGACGGCGTAGTCCTGGCCCCCTTCGTTATTGTAGTCGCTGACGCGATTGTTGGGCTCGCCCGGCGCCCAGTTGCTGTACACCCAGGGGGTGCCGTCCGTCCAGCTCCAATTGCCTGCATGCATGGCAGCAACGCAGTGGTCAGCCTGTACTGTCAGCAGGTGCGTGCGCCAAGACGGAGATTACCTACCTTGGATTACTATTCTATCACCAGTCATGTGTGCTGGCACGGCAGTGCCCTGTCCCACAGCCTAAGCACGCAACTGCCAAGGGAGCGGTCGTCCCAAACGACCATATCCAAGCGTGGCGGGAAGGCAGGCGGCGCAAGTAAGAACATGCCTGCACCGGGGGACGCGCCCCGCCCCAGGTGTTCTGCTGGGTGCAGGAAGAGCTGTGCTCGCGCTGGACGCGCCCCCCTCCCCCGGGGACGGTACACGCTTACCCGGCAGACAGGTTGCCTTAATCCAGCAACCTGTTGGTAGCATCTATCTTGAGTGTGCATGTATACAACCACTTGCCTTCAGAGTAAAAGTCGCTGCCTCCAAGCCACAGCGCGTCCGAAACATTCCAGCCCGGGGTTGTATACAAGCTGCTGACAAAGCGTTGTGCTCCGGTCCGGTGATGGAAACCATGTCCCAGCCGTTCTCGTTGAGTGCGCCATTGTTGGTGCACGCAGCGTTGCATGCGTACCAGCTGCTGGACGCGACTGTGAAGGTGCTGTTCTTCACCGGGCAGAGCACATAGCGTACAGAGCGGTAGTCGAAGGTGCGCGGCAGAGATCCGCAAGGATTGTGGGCTGCATTCACGGGCACGGCAGAGTTACGAGATAGAGCGGTACACAGACACCGCAGCAACCCTTCATCCAACTTGACGGCCACATTGCAAAGGCTCGCAAGCAGCCCTGCGGCTGTCTAAAGTGGGTTTGCCCTTGGCTTGTCAGGACTAATGCGACTTGCGCCGTAGTGTTGTCAATGCATCTCTCGCCAGTGGAAGGAAACACTGGACGAGGCCTTGCCACGACATAAGTAGTCCGATGAGGTGGCTGGCATGCGAGAGGTCTCGGGTTCGATCCCCATAGGGGTCGAGAGATTTCTGGCACGTCTGTTAGTGGCTGCTGTCTGTCATCAGGCGCAGCCCCCCTGCTGCAGACGTTAAGAACCGGTAATCTCACGGACATGCTCGTGCGACCCGGCAGCTAAAATACACGCCGGTGTCACCGATGCGCATTATTATTATTACTATTATTGTTACTATTATTATTATTATGTTTATAACATTATATTATATTATCATTGTCAATGCACTGTCGCGGTTGTTAACAATACAGCCTCCTGCAGATGCGTGCCCCACACTAACCTTCAGGTAGTGACCATGGTGGTGGCGGACGGGGAGGCCTCGGAGAAGGCGGCGGAGGTGCTGGGAAAGGCGGCGGTGGAAACGAAGGTGCACAAGCAAAGAATCAAACACAGATCTGTCTGCGTACACAGCTTTTATTTCATGATGATGCATGCAGTCTCTCCTGTGTTTGGCGCACAGCCAAGCTAGGCATATCATCCGAGAGCTACTAGCACTAGCCACATACAGGTATTGCTTTGACTGCAAACGACATGCCCGTGATGTAAACCTACCTGGTCGCTTGATACGCTTGATACGCTTTATGGCTTCGTCAACAATGCTTCCCTGATAGCAGCAATCAGTTACCATGGCGTTGATAGTGCTTGATGCACTTCATCAGGTGTTGATGGGCCCTGCCTAGCCCCGCGCTGCCAGCAACATCCCTGAACAGCCCATCAAGCCGCCATCACGTTCCACCAAGCCGGTGGGCCGGTTGGTAGGGCACACCCACCATACGCACCTGCCACACAGCATTAGGGTTTAGGGTTGCACCGCAGCGTGCAGCTGCAGATCGAAACGCACCTGCTTCGCAGAAGAGCACGACCTCATACCCAGGGGAGCTAGGGGAGCAAGTAGTGTTGCCGTACTGCGCACATTTTGGGTGCAAGTGTTTTGCGCGCAAATGTGGTGGTACCTAAGCATCAGGCCGCTCGGTGCTGTTGCTGGCAGTATGCTGACAAGGCGCAGCCCTCGGCGCATGAAACATGCAGTGATAACCCAGGTGTGACGCACGCATCTATCTGCACGGCGCACGGGTTTCGTCCACAGATAGTACTTCCACAACTAGACGGGGATTTCAAGGAGCATGGTACGTCTTCTCGCAATGTGCTGCACGACGTACGATGCAGCACATGTTCAACCTGACGGCTGCCTGCACTGGTCTGCCGCCACATGTGCTGAAGCATGCAGCGGCAACCAATATGCGTAATGACTGCATGGTAACTGCGATCAAACATGAACGCACCGAGTTCCTTCTGCAGTTAATCAGGCGCGTCTCGTTGCCGGCGCAGACAACCTCGTCCAACCAGAAGGGCATGCCGTACGTGTACGGGTAGCCCAGGTATGAGGGGTAATCGGCGTTTGCGGCTGTGTGCGGCAGCCCAAGCTCGCGGCAGGCCACCCGCGCGTTGCTGGGCATCGAAAACCATTGCCGACCACACACCAGGCCCCTGCGGAGGACAGGTGGCCAACCCATCCATGTGTGTGAGTGTTTTGCACCATCGTGTCGTCGTGCCATTAGTGCCATGCCGCGCGGGGGCGCCTACCTACCTACCCGTTGCACCGCGTGTGCGCTATGACCTAGATCAGCGCGGGCTTCGCAGTTGAAGCATCAACGGGACCACGTGGCAGCATAACTCACCATGTACCGTTGTACATGACCTCCAGGCGTCCGGTTGTGTTGCTGGCATAAGATGCGTTGTAGCTGACGAGACGTAGCGTGCCTGCAGTTGCCACGCAGTACGCGCCTGGCTTACCAAATGTGTAGGCGGCGTACAGCATGACACACGAAATGCACTGGACTGGTACGCTATTGATTGGAGGTTGCGGGTTCGAATAATTTCGAACCCGTAATGTTCTACCTGCTGGGACGAATGCCGACCTGGGCACAGTTGACCACCTTTGAGGCGGGGGGTATGCTGCCAACAAGGCGGAGCGAGCAGGCGGAGCGGAGCATGCCCGTAGCCGGAAAAGCCGAGCACGCCGGCGCCATGACCGAGAGCATGGAAAAAGATGGTCCCAGGCGGAATTGTAAAGCCGCAGACGGCTCATCACCTCTGGCCCTTCAACACAAGCGGGTATGACCCAGCGTCACGCTTTCTTCTTTTCCTTTTTGATGCCGAGCAGCACACCTTCGGGAGGAAGCGGTGGGCTTGGCGGACGTGGCGGCGGCTGGGGAGGTGGAGGCGGACTTGGAGGCGTAGGAGGCGGCCGGGGAGGTGGAGGTGGAGGGGGCGACGGGGGCGACGGGGCTGTAGCGGTTGTACCAAGGCAGCGCGAACGCAACCGCACACAGCTTACCATGCATGGCTTGTTCAATGCAGCAGTCTTGCAACGCCATGTGTTAGGGTTTCTGCAACGCTGTTACCTTACCACAACATGAATGTACGGCACATGTTCGGGTGGCGGCTGGTATGGCATTTATAAAGTAGTGCGTGAGGCGTGTATTCACAGAAGCCATGTATTGCCAGGCGAATTTGTAAAGCCGCAGAGCCCTGCTGACGGCTCATCACCTCTGGCCCCTTAACACACGCGGGAATGACCCAAACGTAACGTTTCCCCTTTTGGGGCATACATGGTGACCACTCACACAGGGTCTTCCTCTGGCAGATACATGCCAGCTCATCGGGCAACACGCTCGCCATCGAGCCGTAACTGCGAGAGTAAACATCGAGCCAGACGCCGCCGTTGCCGGAGAGCATGACGGCGTAGTCCTGGCCCCCTTCGTTATTGTAGTCGCTGACGCGATTGTTGGGCTCGCCCGGCGCCCAGTTGCTGTACACCCAGGGGGTGCCGTCCGTCCAGCTCCAATTGCCTGCATGCATGGCAGCAACGCAGTGGTCAGCCTGTACTGTCAGCAGGTGCGTGCGCCAAGACGGAGATTACCTACCTTGGATTACTATTCTATCACCAGTCATGTGTGCTGGCACGGCAGTGCCCTGTCCCACAGCCTAAGCACGCAACTGCCAAGGGAGCGGTCGTCCCAAACGACCATATCCAAGCGTGGCGGGAAGGCAGGCGGCGCAAGTAAGAACATGCCTGCACCGGGGGACGCGCCCCGCCCCAGGTGTTCTGCTGGTGCAGGAAGAGCTGTGCTCGCGCTGGACGCGCCCCCCTCCCGCGGGGACGGTACACGCTTACCCGGCAGACAGGTTGCCTTAATCCAGCAACCTGTTGGTAGCATCTATCTTGAGTGTGCATGTATACAACCACTTGCCTTCAGAGTAAAAGTCGCTGCCTCCAAGCCACAGCGCGTCCGAAACATTCCAGCCCGGGGTTGTATACAAGCTGCTGACAAAGGCGTTGTGCTCCGGTCCGGTGATGGAAACCATGTCCCAGCCGTTCTCGTTGAGTGCGCCATTGTTGGTGCACGCAGCGTTGCATGCGTACCAGCTGCTGGACGCGACTGTGAAGGTGCTGTTCTTCACCGGGCAGAGCACATAGCGTACAGAGCGGTAGTCGAAGGTGCGCGGCAGAGATCCGCAAGGATTGTGGGCTGCATTCACGGGCACGGCAGCGTTACGAGATAGAGCGGTACACAGACACCGCAGCAACCCTTCATCCAACTTGACGGCCACATTGCAAAGGCTCGCAAGCAGCCTGCGGCTGTCTAAAGTGGGTTTGCCCTTGGCTTGTCAGGACTAATGCGACTTGCGCCGTAGTGTTGTCAATGCATCTCTCGCCAGTGGAAGGAAACACTGGACGAGGCCTTGCCACGACATAAGTCCGATGAGGTGGCTGGCATGCGAGAGGTCTCGAGTTCGATCCCCATAGGGGTCGAGAGATTTCTGGCACGTCTGTTGGTGGTTGCTGTCTGTCATCAGGCGCAGCCCCCCTGCTGCAGACGTTAAGAACCGGTAATCTCACGGACATGCTCGTGCGACCCGGCAGCTAAAATACACGCCGGTGTCACCGATGCGCATTATTATTATAAAAACAATAATAATTATTATTGTTATCATTATTGTTATTGTTATTATTATTATTATGTTTATTATTATTGTTATTTTTATGTTTATAACATTATATTATATTATCATTGTCAATGCACTGTCGCGGTTGTTAACAATACAGCCTCCTGCAGATGCGTGCCCCACACTAACCTTCAGGTAGTGACCATGGTGGTGGCGGACGGGGAGGCCTCGGAGAAGGCGGCGGAGGTGCTGGGAAAGGCGGCGGTGGAAACGAAGGTGCACAAGCAAAGAATCAAACACAGATTTCGTATACTCACAGAAGCGAAGCATTGACGAGTAAAGGAATCAAGGGTTTGGATTCTAGGGCACAACAACAACAATAACAACAATGATAACAATACTAATAATGAGTATAAAAACAATATCAGTGATAACAATAGCAGTAATAAAAATGTTTACAACTGTAATAACAGCAATGTTTGTATGTGTGACGGGGCTGGGCACGATGGCCAGCATAGCCAGCATGGAGCAGCCTTACGAATTACCTAGCCAACAGTTGTTGTGGAATGGTGCCACGCGGCAAGAGGAATGCTCGAGATGTCAGGTGCCATCTTCCCAGTACCTTTGTACCAGGGCCCATTATAGGACATAAGCCCCATATAGGCATGTTAGGCGTGTTGTGTTGCGCACGGTGCCGCCAGCACCTGCCACATCCTCGCCTCTTTAGGCAGCCAGGATACTCAATGGCAGATCCCGCACCAATTGTGCTTCCAGTTCACAACAGTCTCCCCCCTCTAGAACGCGAAACGTCCCGAGAGCAGGAAGTCAGTTGCCCTGAACTGTGGTCACCGTTCCACAGCAAACACCCATCCCCTCCTCTTTATCCGGGACATTCCCGGGTGGGGATGACATTCATTGCTCAGCGTGCCCAAGAAACGCAAGAACTGCGTTACCCAGGATTCGAACTTGCAACCTCCAGAAAAACTCTGGCAGGTCTTAAGTTCTGGCTTCGAAACCATTTGTTGTGGGAACGGCGCCACGCGGCAAGAGGAATGCTCGAGATGTCAGGTGCCATCTTCCCAGTACCTTTGTACCAGGGCCCATTATAGGACATAAGCCCCTTATAGGCATGTTTGGCGTGTTGTGTTGCGCACGGTGCCGCCAGCACCTGCCACATCCCCGCCTCTTTAGGCAGCCAGGATACTCAATGGCAGATCCCGCACCAATTGTGCTTCCAGTTCACAACACCAGAGCACTAGCTACGTACAGATTTTGCTTCGACTGCAAATGACGACATGTGATGTCAACCTACAGTCCATCCCTGCCGCCAACCGGGTCCCCCCGCTTGATAGCGCCATCAAGCTTGCTTTCCCCTGTGGCGGCTGTGGGCATTCAGGGCCTTGAGAGAACACTTTATCTTCGTCAAGAACTGCCAGGGCGCGCGTGTGTGGCAGGCTTGCGACACACACTTGACCATAGCATTCAGTTACCATGTTGGTAGTGCTTGATGCACTTTATCAGGTGTTGATGGGCCGTGCTGTCTGGCCACGCGCTGCCATCAACATCCCTGAACAGCCCATCAAGCCGCCATCATGTTCCATCAAGCCGGGGGAGCGGTTGATAGGGCATACTCCCCGCCCATACGCACCTGCCACACAGGAGAGTACAATTTCGGACCCAGCGTAGCACGAGTGGACGCCATACTGCAGGGTTCGGGCAGCACAGGGCATCAAAGCAAATCAAGCAGCACCGTGCCTGCTCGCGTCAGAGGCGCAAACAAAGATGATATCACAAAGTTGCGCAGTCCGTAGTGCCTTCGTCGCGGTATGACACGGCGGCGGCGTGGTAAGCGGCATCGCGGCCGGACGCACTATCCAGACAGGTACCAGCAGGGTGTTTGCACGTTGTTCGCGTGCGAAATAGAGCATGGATAGATTCCGTGACGTAGTGACGAGTCGGTACTGCACCCTCTGCCGCGTGTATAGGCTGCGGTCGGTCTGCTGCCATGTCTTTGCGTTGGCATCAGCATTGCGCACCGCGTTTCTATTGCAGTCCACCAGCCTCGTCTCGTTGCCGCTACAGACCACGTTGTCAAGCCAACCGTTCTTGCCGTATGTGTACGGGTAGGAGGTATAGCGCATGGGATAACCCGCTGCACCTGAGTACGGCAGTCCTAGCTGACGGCAAGCCACGAGGGCATTGGTGGGCCTACTCGACCAGTACAGACCGCACACCAAGCCCCTGCAAAGCACGGCACACGGCTTGTGGCTTGTGGCAATACGTATCGGCAGGAATGTGGTAGGGATCGTCAATGCACGACCGGATGAAACGCACGACCGGATGAAACGCTAAACTATGCGACGCGGCGCGGCATCGCGCAAGGCTGGGCAGTGGTGATGATTGATTTGGTTCCATTAGCTTTGTGTGTAAAGCATCACAAGGAAATTGCTAGCCCTGGTTACGCTTGTCATAGACGGTGCTAGGATCGCCAGGAGGAGCCGCGTTGTACGCACCATGTGCCGTTGTACATGACCTCCAGGCGGCCGGTAGTGTTGCTGGCGTACAACCCGGTGTAGCTCACCAGGCGGAGGGTACCTGCGTGTGTGCGACGCACATCATGTATGCTCATGGACAACTTGTCAGCGCCTTAGCCACAACACCTACTACCGACACCTGCTTGGACTACGTTCTCACCCTACCCATCATGCAGTCAAAAGCAGTGGCAGCCCACGGCATAGGGCGTGCCAAGATGTAATGAGGGAGCCGGATGACGTCAACAGCATTTGCCGGGCGAAAGTGGCGTTTGGTGGGGTACAACCTGCGCTATGGCACTTGGCACGCCGGGTTGCCAGGCAACACCCACAGTTCGGGCGGCCTGGCGGTGGTTACCCAGGCGCCCGGGCATCAAGCGCTGGGAGCCCCCTGAATTGACGCAAGGATTCCACCCATACCGTGGTACCACCTTAGCACGAAAGCGTGGGTTGCGCAGGAAAACAGTGATATTGACAACAGATAACGTACCGGGGCTTTCGGTGGCGATCAACAGGGATAATGTCGACAGTACTAACCATCAGGAGGTGGAGGGGGGGCTGGAGGAGCGGGAGGAGGAACCGGAGGTGACGGGGGAGGCGATGGAGAGTACTCTGCGGTCAGCAGCAGGCCCATAGTAACAGGTGTGTACGGCGATTAGTTGTCAGGGTCCGAGCGGTAGGGCTTCTGGCTGCAAGGGATAGCGACCGGACAACACAACTACAATGAAATTCACAGGATGATGTTCATGATGTGCGGGAGACACACAAACGAACATCAAAACTCGGCAGTACAACAAACGAACTACCAAAACTGGCTGCATCTCACGGTAGTTCACTGGTTGTACGAGTAGGGACAAATGAACAACGTTCTAAACATAGCGGTAACGCTCAGGTAATCCGCGCGATTTGTGTTGCCGGGTCGCATGTGCATGTCAATGAGGATGACGGTCTCATTGTCTGCAGCAGGCAGGATGCGCCTAATAACAGAGAGACAACCACATTTTCATGCCGTGTTGACCAACACGGCATGAAAATCTCTTAACCCTATCGGCAACTGCCGATGCTGCCGCAGCCGTCCTCCAACGCACAGCCTTCGACCTTCGCCAACACCCGGGCGCCAGTGCTACCTGCGCCGACACCGGCTCGATTCGCTCTACCTCGGTCTGCATGGCACTGGCAGCATGCGCCAATGCACCCACGGCGAGGGGAGGCGCGCCATCCAGCCATCCGATTCCGCCATAGCTTTAGCCCGACGCCCGACGTACGTGCGCCACTCCCTGCACCGCATCGCTGAGAGGGCCCGCCTTCTGCCGGGCACCTCTACTCTGAACCCCATGGGGATGGACCCCAAGACCTTTGTGCGTACCATCATCTCGCGAATTCAGCCTTGTGCAAGTAAAGACAAGGCAAGGCGAACTTAGCCGTGTGCAAGGCAAGGCCTTGTCCAGGTTTTCCTTCATCTGGTAGAAGATGGTATGGGCATGTCTGCTAGCGGCAAGCGGCCCGCCGTACGTCGGCGGCCTTCAATACAATCATCGTATGGCTTCCAAGTACACATTACCTCCGTCGCAGGCCAGCACGATGTCCGAGCTGTGCGAGCAGTACGTAGTTGTGTACTGCAGCCAGCGGTCCAAACCGGAGACAAGCAAACAGGAGTGCTCATCGGTGATCGCTACGGTGCACCCCCATAGAGGCCATATGCGCGTTGTGTACATACATGGCTTGCTTTTGACCATGGATTGATCTTTTTGCCGGCAATGCTAGCCATGCACCTGCATGCAGCATGCTGCCTGCAGCTAGAGACTAGGCGGAATCATGGTAACGAAATGATACACCCGATCGTGGTATCGCACATAGCATGCCTAGCGTGCCTAGCAGCCATGCGCCCGGGCTGAGCTATCATCGCGCATGCGTCTGGTTAGATTCCTCTCAACCCAGTGTGGGCTTGCGCCTCCGTCCGTTAAAACTCACCCAGTCATTGGTGTCGCAATCCAACAGGCGCGCCTCGGTGCCGTTGCAATATACATAGCTCAGCCAGATGGGCCTCTCAGTCCGTCCCGACCAGTAGTCCTCACCATACCCACCGGATCCATAACTGGTGTAGTCATTTAAGCCGAAATCACGGACACTGCCGGAGAAGGCGGCGCTGTATGGCAGTCCCAGCTGGCGGCACGCTACCTCCGTATTGGCGTCCGCCCATCCATCTGAGCACACCGTGCCCCTGGTGCACATTGTCATCATACATGTATCCGGCACATGCATCTGAGTTCGCATTCGGCATCGTTTTCCACTGCTGCGTCGAATACAACCAACTAGATCACCTTCTCGCGCTTCCTGTAGGGGTGACCTGCAGTTGACTGGTGCTGCTTGTTGTGTAGCGTGCACCAAAAAACGTCGACCATGACGCATACGCGCGACGGTACCAACGGCTCCATCACTGTCCCGGCTGTAGGGAATCGCCCTTGAGTATCTCGAGCGTGCGCCACCTTTTCCTGTGTGGTTTCAGTGCGTGGCTATGTTTCAGCTGCAACTACATACGTGGCAGTAGTTTGTAGCAGCTAGGCCGGCTGCGTACAACGATCCTGTTAAAGCACGTACCAGGCGCCTTCGTGCAACACCTCCAGTACACCGGCTATACCGTACTCTGGCAGAGGCACAAGACGGAGTGTCCCTGCAGGAAAGCACGCGTAATTGAGGAAGCAGGTGGAGCGATGCATTTGATATGCTTTTGTTGCATCCTGCCTCACTAGATGTTTGACCGACGTCCATCGACATGCCTGCGGCCCTCGTAGACAATGCACACTGGGATCGTTTGGTCGTGTCGCATTTATCACGTTCTTGTGTAGGACGAATCTGCAGGTCTTTCCACGTTCATTGTGTGCCTGAAGCACTATACATGGACGCCTTGCCCTTGTAGGGAAAGTCAGCGGCACGACACAGGCTCAGTCATGGTGCTAGCTTGCATTCAGGGCGACAAGGGCGACGCGAGTAGGGATACTGGCTTGGAGCAGGAATATCGTATGCCGGACTGGCGCAACTGCAGCGATGCGAGGCATACAAAGGCAGTTGATCAACACCCACAACCCGGCGGATGGAGGGATCAACTTGACATTTGTGGTTTGTTGTGGGTAGCCGCCTCTATAACATAGGATGTTGCGCGCGGATGGATGTCGGGGCCGTGTGCCTTCGGAACAGTGACTCTAAACAAACATGTGACGCGGTCAGTTTCAGCGTGATCGCTACGAGGCGATTTCCGTCCAACGCATGAAGCCTACAATAGAACACACAGAACAAGGAAGCATATTATTCAAGGGGTAAAGTGGCATACGTACCCCCCCCCAAAGGTCTGAGTCGGCCGGGGTTCTAGTGCTAATGTCATTGGTGACAGCGCTGTGGATCGGGAGGTTGTGAGTTCGAATCCTTGAACCTGCAACTTTCTACTTGCGGGGGAAAATGCCGTCCTGGGCATAGTTGACCACCCTTAGAGGCGGGGGCTACGCTGCCAACCAAGCGGAGCGAGTAGGCGGAGCGGAGCATGCCCGTAGCCGGGAAAAGCCGAACATGCCGGCGCCATGACCGAGAGCATGGAAAAGGATGGTTTTTGGCGGATTTGTAAAGCCGCAGAGCCCTGCTGACGGCTCATCACCTCTGGCCCCTTAACACACGCGGGTATGACCCAAGCGTAACGTAGTTTCCCCTTTTTAGCATACGTAACGGCGCCAGAGGTCGGTGTAGTCGGTGAAGCACTGGGTGAGGCACTGGTTTCTACATCCCCTGGCCACGAGTCTTTTCCACACATAAAGGATGCCCTTATAGAGCTAGTAGTAACAACCGCAGCTGATCTAGAGGTCACATGTCGGGCAGGCTCCACTTTAAATAAGTTTGGCACATAACCCCAGGCCTAACTTGAGCACTGAGTGCTGGCCAAGTATGCTCAGGTCAGCATGTCGCCCCACATCTGTCTGTGGGGCGACATGCTGACCTGAGCATACTGGCCAGCACTCAACCTGTCGGCGACAGGTGTAACAGGAAACAGGCCAACTCTCGCCCTATAGGGTCAGCAATGATGCGAATGCAAGCTTTGCCAACCCAGGGTGAGCAAGCACTGGATAGACCGCTCGAGGGTCAGGGCCGCAAGCTGTCCCCCTACATGTGCTTGTGGGCTCCACTTCCTCATCTGACCAGGTTGCAGAATCGCAGATGTTACTGAGGTGGCTGGGCTGGCCGCCGTGTGCCGGTCGCAGTAGCATCATCGGGCCCCAGCAAAAGCTACCCGTCTACGAACCTTCGGGAGGAAGAGGTGGGCGAGGTGGTCGCGGCGGGCGCGGCGCCGTGCTCGGAGGAGGCAGAGGAGACGGAGGCGGCGGACTCGGAGGAGGTGAGGGAGCTGCAGGTTTTGGCGGATAAACGTCAGGTACAATGGCGACAAAGCCGCTTGGTTGGCAAGACAGGATCTATAACACTATGATGATCACCGGCCACCTGGCTGGGCACTTCAAAGGAAGACAACAAACGGAAAAAGGAACTTAAAGTGTGAACGGTACGCCAGGGCCAAGTGGCGTTCGGTAAGGGGGCGGCGGGTAGTCAGGTTGCAGCCTTTCAACTGCTAGGGCCCACCCAGGCACCAACACGGGCACCAACGGACTTCAGCAGGGCCCCGTTCCCCTAGCTTCACTAACGCAAGGCATATTCAAGACACGAAGCAAGACTACCGACTACCGGAGGCACGCGCGAGGCCAGAAGAGAGTGCGGGCGTGCGCAGGCTGGCTGGGGCTCCATTAACTGATTCCGGCTGTGCGGCGTACCCTATGAAACCACCTCGTACATAAAACTGCACCGGCACCAATAACGCAACGACGAATCCTAAACTAATAACCTGCTGCGTGCAATTCCAAAGAGTTTTCATCATCATGCAGCAACAATGCACTGCACATGCCTTCGACCACATCCCAGCTTGCCTTTTGGAGGTAGCGGAGGTGGTGGAGGAGGTGGAGGGGGGCGGGGAGGTGATGGGGGCTGGGGGGAGCAAAGGCTGCGGCATGGCACGATACATGGAGGTGGCTGTAATGCATTCCAAGGTGGCTAACTCCACCAACACGGCGAGCAAGGAAGATCGCTCCGTATACCTTACAGCGTCGCAAGCTACATCACTCACATATAGGTGGGTCGCCCAATGTCAAAGACATGGACAGTAGTGGCTGTCGATGAAAGTGGGGCCCAGCATGGATGCAACGCCGACCCAAACATACCATGTAGCTCCGGTCTGTGAGTTCCATCGAGCCCACAAGGCGCCTGCTGAAGACGTGCAATGTCACGCAAGGCGCCGCACGGTGGATGAGCAGCTGCAATGTCAGCTTGCGTCCCTATCGAACTAGCTATCGACTGCAGCAGCGCAGCGCCCAAGGGCGTTTCGTTCCACGCACGCAATGACCCGTCGGTTACCTCCGGTGCAGGTCACCACAACATCCTCCGAGTGCCAGCAGTCATGGATTCCGTACTGCGGTGCAGGAATCACGAGGCGCACATGGAACCGTATACATGTGGTGGTAGGGGGACAGCATACTAAACTCTTGGTGGCACAGCATGGCACTGGGGTGTCCATACGAGTGCTGACGCTTGAATTGCCGCCGCGCCTGATGACCGCGCGGGAACAATGCGTGCATTACATGGCACCGGCTGGCGGTGCCGAATGGAGTGGCCGGGGTGCCTGACGCCACGGGGCGTCTGCGCACCCATAACAATTACAATAAAAATAACAATAACAACAACAATAATAATAATAACAATAATAATAATAACAACAATAACAACAATAATGATAATAATAATAGCAATTTATAACAACAATAAAGATAATAGTAGTAATAATAATGCTTTCATGCATCGGTCAAACCGCGGGTTTTATAGCTGCCGGGTCGCACGAGCATGGCCGTGAGATTACCGGTTCTTAACGTTTGCAGCAGGGGGGCTGCGCCTGATGACAGACAGCAACCACCAACAGACGTGCCAGAAATCTCTCGACCCCTAGGGGATCGAACCCGAGATCTCTCGCATGCCAGCACCTCCACGAAGACATGTCGTGGCAAGGCCTTGTCCAGTTATTCCTTCCACTTGCGGGAGTTCTGCGCACCCAACTTACCGGGTTGGCGGGCGCAGTCACCAGGCGCTCCTGGCTGCTGGTGCAGGAGACCCCATCCAGCAGATGGGCACCCCTGTTGCTCCCGCAGCACTTGAGCTGTAGCTCCCCATGGCCGCACTGCCAAAGGTGGCGTTGCTCACTGGAAGGCCCAGCTGTCGGCACGCCACAAGTGCGTTGACCGACGTCCAGCCGTCGTCGCACACAGTGCCCCTGGCACGCACAGCCCACGCACGGCGAAACAGCGGGCGGTCCTGCTTCTGAGCAGTGCAACCCGCATAACCCGCGTCGGTGCATATGGCTGTTCCCGTGGCGATGTACACCAACACAAGCGCCCCACACATAGGTTCAGCGGCCGGCAAAGCCGCTTGTGAGAGCACCGAAACACCAGGTGCCCTTTATGACGTGCACGCGCAGTATGCAATGCGTGGCATGCTCCATATGGCCCCATACTTGGAGGACCACTGATTACACTGATTTAGGATTTAACATGCCCACGTGCATTGTGCTCCCAGAATGCGTCACCTGCAGCGACTCGGCTGCCAGGGCAAGGCAAGGTAAACGGCATATGTGGCCCCACATCCGCCTCCCAGGACCATATGCGTGGGCCAGCCTTGCACATACCATGTGCCGTTGTACGCCACTTCCAGCCGACCCGTCGTATTGGCATAACCAGGGATAGGGACCATGCGAAGCTCGCCTGCTAGGGCGTGGGCAAGCACGCGTGCCAATGGGTGAACATTGCGCCAGCGCAGGCATGGTCGCTTGCCCATTGCGCAACAACAAAGTCTTGCCTCAAAACTCCCAATACGCTTATGAACTTTGCGCACGTATGTAGCGCTCCATCCGTGGCCACATTGATGCCTTTTGCCGCATGGGTTGAGCGCGGCGTATCACAGACAGTGTGGAGCGGTATTCTCGTGCCATCGACCATGACCATGACGCCGAATCCCCTCAAAGGTCTGAATTGGCCGGGTTCAAAGTGTTAATGTCATTCACGACACCGTTATGGATCGGGAGGTGCGGCTTCGTATCACGAACCGCAACGTCCTCCCTGCGGGGGTGGATGCCAACCAGGGCACAGTTGACCACCTTTTGAGGCTATTGAGGCACGATCTATGCCGCCAACCAGGCGAAGCGGAGCATGCCCGTAACCGGACGGCGAGCTGTGCCCGCCTGTGGGCGGGCGTAACCGGGACAGCCCAACATGCCGGCGCCATGACCGAGAGCGTTGTGAAAGGCGGACTTGTAAAGCCGCAAACTCTGCTCACGGCTCATCTAGCTCACCACGTCTGGCCGCTTAACACCCCGCGGGTTATAACCCGGGCGTGACGTTTCCCCTTTCCCGCTTGACGCCCAGCAACACACCTTCGTGAGGAAGCGGTGGGCTTGGCGGACTTGGAGGCGGCCGGGGAGGTGGAGGCGGACTTGGAGGCGTAGGAGGCGGCCGGGGAGGTGGAGGTGGAGGGGTTGGCGGGGGCGATGGGGCTGTAGGGGGTGTACCAAGGCAGCGCGCACGCAACCGAAAACAGCTCACCATGCAAGGCCTGCTCATTGCAGGAGCCTTGCAACACCACGTTTTTGGGTTGCTGCAATGCCGTTACCTTGCCATGTCATGGGCGTACACATGTTGGGGTGGCGGCTGGTACGGCATTGACCAAGTAGACCAAGTAGTGGCTTGACCGAAGAGGTAGGTACATTCACAGAAATGTTGCGGAGATTTTTGACGCAGTGCAACGCTCGCCGTGGCGTACAGCTGCAGATCGAAACGCACCTGTTTGGCCAGCGCAGAACGACCTCATACCCAGGGAACGCAAGTAGTGTTGCCGTACTGCGCACATTTTGGGAGCAAGTGTTTGGGCGCTCATGGTATCTAAGCATCAGGCCGCTCGGTACTGTTGCTGGCAGTATGCTGCGATAGATAAACCAGCCAGGTGTGAGGCACGCATCTACCTGCACGGTGCACGGTTGTCGTCCACAAATAGCGCCTTCACAATTCGGACGGGATTTCAAGGCGGATGGTGCATCGGACTCGGCAATGTGCTGCACGACAGGCGATGCAGCACATGTTCAACCTTACGGCTGCCTGCACTGGTCTGCTGTCACATACGCTGAAGCATCGTCTTCCTTACAGGCTGGTCATGGGCCCTGTGGCCCCGCTGTGCGCCAGTGCAAGCTAGGTGCACCAAACAGCGGCAATCAGTGTGCGTAAATGCCAGTACGGCAATTGCGATTAAACATGAGCGCACCGAGTTCCTTCTGCAGTCAACCAGGTGCGTCTCATCGCCGGCGCAGACAACCGCGCCCAGCCAGAAGGCAGGCCGTACGTGTACGGGTATTCCAGGTTTGAGGGGTAGTTTGCTTTCGCGGCCGTGTGCGGCAGTCAAGCTCGCCGGCAGGCCACCCGCGCGTTTCTGGGCATCGAATACCATTGCAGGCCGCACACGAGGCCCCTGCGGAGCACAGGTTCGCCCCGCCCATGCGTGAGAGTGTTTTGCACCATCGTGCCGTCGTACCATGCCGTGCGGGGACACCCACGTACCGTTGCACCGGTCTATAATACAAACAACAACAAAAACACGCTGGGTGAAACCCACGTGTGTCAAGGGGGCTGGGCACGATATGCTAGCATGGACTAGGCCTACGAACTACCCAGCCACCATGCATCGGTCCATTCCCACAAGTTACTGGTGCGTGCGAGCGCTATGATCTAGATCAGCGCGGGCTTCGCAGTTCAAGCATCAATAGGGACCATGTGGCCGCATAACGCACCATGTACCGTTGTACATAACCTCCAGGCGTCCCGTTGTGCTGCTGGCATACGATCCGTCGTAGCTGACAAGACGCAACGTGCCTGCAGTGGCCGAGCAGTACGCGCCCGGCTTACCAAATGTGTAGGCGGCATACAACATGACACACGAAACGCAATGGACTGGAATGGTACACTATGGATCGGGAGGTTGCGCGTTCGTAAGCACGCTACTGACCACGCCCAAAGAGGCGCAATGCGCTGAAAACGTGCTGAGCTGTAGTGGCAGACGCGGGTTCATCATGCATGGTAAGGTTGAGCACAATAGAATGTTGGCCGAACACGGCAGAATGCAGGCCTTCGATACGCACTAGGCCATTAAGCACCATTACAGTTCGCATTGACTGTACTGCAGCTGAATTGCTTCTTCCGCTCTACAACGTGCCCTGGGCATCCTTGGCCTGGGCTCACACCTGTAGGCGCTGGGGGACTGGGGGGCCGTGGCGGTGGTGCTGGGGGCGGGGTTGGGGGCTTCGGGGGTGGTGCCGGCGGGAACGGTGGTGGGGGTGGCGCTGCAAACAAAAAGCGCCATGACCGCACATGCATCCGAGTCTTCTGACGTGCATTCATGCCTTCGCAGTCGCCGATTCTGCAAGGTCCTTCGTATACAGAACCGCCCATGTCTGTAGTAGGTTCGTTACAAGGGGGCCGCAAGGCCGGGTGGCACAAGGGCAGCCCAAGAACGCCAGGACGAAGCGGAACGAGGCTGAACGAGACGAACAGAAGCAAGGCAGACCGGGCTAGGCAACACGGCGGCGGCGCACTGCAAGGCGCCAAGCCGCAGGCGCTCAGCACAGAACTACGACCGGCAGCCAGCAACAGGCAACAGAGACCGGAAGCACGAGAGGCGAACAGCAGCAAGGAACCTCAACAAACAGCGACCAGCGGCAAAGGAACGGGGCCGCGAAGACCGAACGAGGGAAAACCGAAAAATCAAAACCAACGGCAAAAAACAGGCGGCAACAACAGGGGTTAGTGGGAGTCCTCGTCAATGAGGGACCAAAAGCGTTCGGCTGCGAGGTTGCAGCGGCGGCGGGTGCATCAGGGAGGGTAGCAGTCGTGCGGGCCCACAGGACACGGCGTCCGAACTCAATGGCTGCAACAGCCGACAGGGCAATGCTAATCCAGCGAGCACGGCCGGGCCGGTAGCCGGGGGGCGGGGTCAGGAGCCACAATTGCTCGCGGGGTGACGGCCGTGACGGGGCCCCCGGGGAGGCGCGCGTCTGTCAGCTGGGCCAGGACAGCCTGGGCGACGGAGCACTCCCAGAAGGTATGGCAGCGGCCGCGAGAGGATGGCGTTGCAGCTCCACAGGGGCAGGTCCACGAGCGGAAGCAGGCGCCAGGGAAGGAGTTGCTGGCGAGGCGCCAGAGCGGTTCCTTGACGCGATTGTCAATGCGGGCACGCCACACCGTAGTTAGGGTGGACTGGAAGGCCGCCAAGTGTGGTGTTGTGGGGGGAGAGAGGGTCGGTCCAGGGCGTCACGCACGAAGTGGAGGTGGCGGGAAGCACGGTAGGTTGCTGTACCCATCTCAAGCAGGGCAGTGATGTTCCGGACGCTAGGAGAGGGGGGTGAGCGGGGCAACAGGCGGTGAAGGGGGACGGGGACGGTGGAAGGCAGCAGAGTCCAGGTAAGGGGGATAATGGGCGGCCCGCAGGGCGTCTGGTGACGAGTAGACGGAGAGGAGGACGGAGCGGCGGGTTGCAGGGGTGGCCAGGGCGGGGTGGGGCGTCAGTCGTTGTGGTAGCAAGGGGGCCCAGGGCAGAGAGGGCTGATGCTGCCCGGCGAAGGAAACCAGGTGGGAGAGGAGAGGGTTGGGGGACCCCCGGCAAGGCGAGGACACCGGCAGCGGCAGCGGTAGGGGCGGCTTCAGTGAAGGCCAGCAGGGCTTGGGCGGGGTGAAGGGTAGGGAAGGAGTGACGGAGGACTGCGGCAGCCAGGAGGGCGTGGTTGGGGGACGGGGGAGAGGGGGCCGGGGTGGGCGCAGCAGCAGCCGCAGGGGTGGTGGGAGTAGGGCTTGGACGAGGCGGAGGGCCATGGCGGCGTGGCGGGACAGGACGTGGGAGTGGGAGGGGGAGGAGGCCAAAGGCGCCAAGGCGGGGGGAACCAGGAAAGAGGCGGGGTGGGACGGAGACAGGGGCGTTGCAGTGATGGCCGCGTGGAGATCGTCCAGGGCGGAAGAGGGCGTGTCACCAAGCTCCAGGGCGTAGAGGGCAATACTGACAGCATAGGCGCTGGCAGCCAGGACCACGGCCCAAGGCGGGAGAGGGGCAGGCTGCCAACACGGCGCAGGGCGGCGGTGGCAGTGGCCAGGCGAGGTGCCCAAGAGGCGGTAACGAAGGGGTGGGGGGTCTGTAAGCAAGCTCACTAACCCGGAAAACACCAACAAAGGCAGGACGTGGCCACCGTGGCTACGCTAATTACTAGAATTGCGCAGAACCAGCTGGCAAAGCAGCAAATACGCATTCTGCCACAAGTGTGTGCTGCGCTGTTCAGCACGCGGTGATCGGGCGTGCGCATATCTTGAAGCAGATAAACTGACGGCTTTCTGAGTGAAACGATGAAGTCCAGGTTTCTGCGGATTCGGCGTAAAGGAGTTGGCGTTGGCGCCAAGTTGGTGTTGCGGCTGCTGGTTATAGCGTGGTGTTGCTGCGTTTGTAGGTAATTTCGCGTGTCATTTCCTAGCGCTAGGGTCCGCTGGGTACGGGGCTGTTGGCCGCGGGGCCTTGTCCTTGCCTCGTACTCGGTGGGCATTTTCAAACCTCTGACAATGGCTGAGTCCACGCCCCTGATAGAAGGCTGGAAGAGAGATGCCAGACGTTGCGCACTCGCGTCCGGGCCTTGACAACCGCCCCGAAAGTGGCCGCACTCCTGGCCCTAGTGGAGGCGGACCCAACGGCCCCTCTGGGTTTCGAGGGCGAAGACGCCAGATTGTATGGGTTGTACTCAGCGGCACAGGCCGAGCTCACGGGCGCCATGATGCAACGGGATCAGACTAAGGCGCTGGAGGCGTCGTCAGCGACAATAGCGGCCCAGCAGGCGGAGCTGCGTGTCCTTCGCGCCGAGGCCGGCAAGATCTCAAAGCGGTACAAGGACCTGGAGTTCTTCGAGAACTGCGAATGGGTCCCTAAGGATAGTCGTGACAGCAGGCCCCATAAGGCACTCAAGGCCATGGCGGAGCGCACGAACGCGGTGTACCACGAGGTGCAGAAAGTGGCGGAGGCCACGGCAGCGATGTTTGCGGCGGATGACGGGGCCAAGGCAGCCCTGCTGACCGCGTACGCGGAGGCGCAAGAAGGGCTGGTGGGAATGCTGCAGAAGCATATGGATATGTACATCATGGCGTTGAATGATGGGTGGGACGTGGTGGATGCGATGCAGCAGCCGGAGTATATCCGGGACGACGAGATCAAGGCGCGCTACAAAAAGGCCAAGAAGGAGGTTGAGCAGGGCAAGGCCAGCAACAGGGGCAGGGGCCAGGGTGCCCGGTGGGCCGGGGTCGGCGGCGAAACGTGGGGCGGAGTCCCCGGGGCTTGGGGCGGGGCCCAGTTTGGCATGGGGTGGGGCCCAGATGGCCTTCCCGAGGGCGCCCGCGGCAGGGCCGCAGTGCTTGGCTGTGGCGAGACGGGCCACATGGTTGCGGCGTGCACCAAGAAGGCCACGGTGGCCGGCATCAAGTAAGGAAGGCCGGGCGGCCTGGGCGCCAGTTGGCGCGGTGAAGGAGGCCGGCTGCAGCCCTGGTCGGGCGTGCGCGCGGGCGCGAGGCACGCGGTCGGGCACGCCGGCTCATGGTTGAATGTCGGTGGGCACTCGGCACGCCCTCTCCACACGTAGATACAAGACAACTTTCCTGTGTGCAGGGTGCATGCATGCATGTAACGCATGAACAGAGACTTCGCATGAAAACTGACGGCTTTCTGAGTGAAACGATGAAAGTCCAGGTTTTCTGCGGATTCGGCGTAAAGGAGTTGGCGTTGGCGCCAAGTTGGTGTTGCGGCTGCTGGTTATAGCGTGGTGTTGCTGCGTTTGTAGGTAATTTCGCGTGTCATTTCCTAGCGCTAGGGTCCGCTGGGTACGGGGCTGTTGGCCGCGGGGGCCTTGTCCTTGCCTCGTACTCGGTGGGCACTCGGCACGCCCTCTCCACACGTAGATACAAGACAACTTTCCTGTGTTGCAGGGTGCATGCATGCATGTAACGCATGAACAGAGACTTCGCATGAAAACTCTCCAATACTGTGATGCATCAGTTACTTCTGACGCGCGCTTTTGCAGGTGCTCATATAATGCTCGGCGCGGTTGCAATAATGTCATAACTCACTACACAGGTGCACTGAAGACTTTCATGGTGGCAAACCATCGTGCTAGGGATACAAGCATCCACACAGACTGAGAGAAATGAGAGGGCGTGCACGAACGGGCGCCATCGTTTCAAACATGCGCACGGCGAGATACCTTCCGCGCAGGCAAGGACGACGTCCTCCCATGAGGTTGCCCTGTTTGCCGATGCCTCCTGTGCCTGTGTTTGGCTGGCCCGTGCAAGGCTGCCGTTCCTTGTGTTCCTTTTGTTGGCGCGCCCCTGTCCGCTGTTCTTTCCGCCTCTGCCGTTTCCGCTTCCTCGTGCGCGGGAGGCCTTGGCCTCACCTAGCCCTGTTCCCCCGTGTAACGAACCTACTGCAATGGAGACATGCATACGTACCGGCCGAGCTGACAAGTCCAAATAGAAGCGCCAGGGCAAGGGCCGAGAACGCCGGGGCTGTCGCCAACAGCAGTTCCCCAGCAGCATGCAACCTGCGCCCGTTCAGCCAGTCGAGCGTCGGCAACTTGGCAGCTCGCCTACGGGCCATCGATGACGTCGGCGCCTGATGATGGCGACAGCTGCTGGCAGTGCTGGCCGCTGCCAGCAGCTTGGCTACAAACGAGCCACAAACCACTGTACAAACCAACCAACAAACCACTACAAGCACGCCGTCGGCTAGCAGGCGGAAGGGCAGGCTTAGGGACGAGTGCTACCTATAGCGCAACTGCAGGCCAGGCAACGCGACTGAAGCATTTTTTTAAGCGCGCACTTACTTACTGCTGCAAGAGCGAGTGTCCGGTGATGCTGCCAGTGGTATAGCGCCGGGACTGCTTGCTATTGTCTGTCAACAGCTTCTGTCAACTGCAGCTGCTGTCAGCTGCTGTCAAGATCCAAAAAAACACGGTGGGTTTTGAACAGATCCGGATCAGAGTCGGATATGCCTGGGACAACCTGGGAACCGGAGGACAACGGCATTGCGCTTTGAGGGCTGGCATCACTACCCGGTCTCCGGGGGCTTTGGATCCGGGGGCTTTGGCTTCTGGACTCTAGGACGCTCGTCCTCCAGTTATACGTGCGGTGCGAGGGGCGCTGGCCGCTGGACTCTAGGACGCTCGCAGCGTGCCCAGAGGGCAGAGGGCGCCCGCCACGCATTATATTGTATGCTCTAAAAGGAAGGCACTTGACTGCCTTCACGATATGATGTCGTCGGGCACAATGGCGGACAAGGCGGGGCACCCCCTTCCCCCTACAAAGACGCCCTTGTGCGCGGCAACTAAGCCTGGGCACCCCCCTTCCCCTTGAAAGGTTTCATACACACGCTAGTTGTGTCAGGCTTGAAAAAGTGGTACACGAGGCGGGCGCCCTCTGCCCTCTGGGCACGCTGCGAGCGTCCTAGAGTCCAGCGGCCAGCGCCCATCGCACTGCACGTATAATTGGACGAGCGTCCTAGAGTCCAGAAGCCAAAGCCCCCGGATCCAAAGCCCCGGAGACCGGGTAGTAGTAGGTTCGTTACAAGGGGGGCCGCAAGGCCGGGTGGCACAAGGGCAGCCCAAGAACGCCAGAACGACGCGGGAACGAGGCTGAACGAGACGACACCGAAGCAAGGCAGACCTGGCTAGGCAACACGGCAGCGGCGCACTGCAAGGCGCCAAGCCGGTAGTGGCATCCCTCCCAGCGGAACGGGCGATGCCGTAGCAGTGACGGTTCCCTGCCGCTCTACTTCACCTCAATTGCGGTGCACAAGTCCCCCGGCCGCCAGACAGAGGCCGGGTGACTAGCTAAGTACGTCTGTAAAAAATGGGGTTTGCTTATACGCGAAAAACGCCGCGTATTTACGCGCTACGGCGTATACGCGGCATATAGACGGTGCCGCGTATTTACCGCGTATCCCGCGTAAAGACGGTGCCGCGTATACGCGGCAGGCCCGCGTATTACGTGGTACCGCATTACGCGGGCCCTTTCGCGTATACGCGGCTCCCGCCTTTACGCGACCGAGCACCGCGTATACGCGGCACCGTGTATACGCGGTGTATACGCGGCACCACGTTTACGCGGTGTACGACCGCATATACGCGGTGCCATGTATAAGCGGTGCGCCTCCGCGTATACGCGGTGCCGCCTAATACGCGGTCGTACGACCGCGTATACGCGGTGCCGTGTAAACACGGTGCTTGGTCGCGTAAAGGCGGTGCCGCGTATACGCGGCAACGGCCCGTGTACATGCGGTGTGGTGTAATACGCTGTGTACGACCGCGTATAGACGGCACCGCGTATACGTGGTGCCAGCCCGCTTATAGACGGTGCCGCTTATACACCGCGTATAGACGGTACCGCGTATACGTGGGCTGGCACCGCGTAAAAGCGGAGGGGTACCACGTACGTATACGTTTCGCCGTGTGTACCGTGTGGGGGCCTTATACCGCCTACAGTACTGCCGTCGTATGAGCGGGGACTTGACTGTGCAGTAGTGGCTGTGGCTGTATGTACGTGCGGCGGCACATGCATGTAGCTCGGCTGCGTGCACGCACTGGGTTAGTTTGGTGGATGACGTCGATCGGAAAACATTATTTGGATATGATTATATTATGTCATCTCAAAATGTACATGTATATATAATATATAATAAATGAATAATAATATATGATAGTAATATAGTAATAATATAAAATCATATATAGTAATAATATCTAGTATATATCATATATAATATAATATATAAATAAATATAAATAAATTGAATATATATAAATATATTGAATATATATAAATTCAATTTATATATAATTGTTATTAGTTAGTTAGTTATTAGTTATTGTGTATTTGTGTGTATTAGTTATCATGTATTATGATATGCACAATGGATAGCATATTACTGTATATTTTTCAATTACATGTGTATGTATTTGGTTCATGAAATGCGAACCTCGGGTTCTACGGCCGTAGAGTGCGAATGCCGAAGTACACGCCGCATTGCTCACGCCGGAAAGAACGGGGATCCGATGCCGCGTCAGCCACCACTCACCAGCCCTCACTCGGGCACATGGCGATATGAAGTGGTGTTGATGCAGGGCGCGGGCTGCAGGGCGGCGGCGCAGGGCGGCGGCGCAGGGCAGCGGCGCAGGGCGGCGGTGCAGGGCGGCGGCGCAGGGCGGCGGCGCAGGGCAGCGGCGCAGGGCAGCGACGCAGGGCGGCGAACAGGGGCGGCGGTACAGTGTTGGGAGAGCTGCACGAAACACGAAAGGGCCGAGGAACAGGCAGGTCCCTTGGTGGTGTATCTTCGGGCCTGCAGCAAGGAAGGACCCACGCGTGCGAGGTGAACGGGCCTGGGGCATAAACACGCATCCAGAGCTTGACGTGGGCGACGGCACGTGCAGGCCAGCGTGAATTACTTCCCGCTGGATGCCGCTGTAATTGTTGGCGCCGTCTGAACGGCTTTTGCTTGGACAGCGATGGTGCAGAGGTTCGAAGCGTCGATGCGACCGCGGAAGGGGAAGGCGGCGCGAGGCGTACTGCCGAGCACGTGCCAGGCGAAGCTGGTTGAGACGGTACGATGCTAGCACAATCTCACAAGTTACGCACACGCGCAAGTAAGACGCCATCAAGCTGCGAAGCGAAGCATGTGCCCGTCCGTTTTGACTCGACCGTGATGCGAAAGATAGAGCCCGCTGTGGCGTTTGGTGGAAGGTAACCACAAGGAAACCTAGTGACGACAAGGTAGACAAGGCAACCGACGGAGCTACGTGCAAGCGTCCCAGCGGTTGGGTTGCCAAAGCAGTGAAGGATACGAGTATGTGCGTGCAGGTGGTTGCTGCTGTTGGCTTTAACATCAAGAATGCGAAGCCGATCAGCCGAGCAGCCCCCCCCAGGAGGGTTA